>VZTY01027815.1:133749-149848 GCA_013400935.1 Turnix velox
AAGGAAATCACTTCCCTTAACCTGCTGGCCACACTTCTCTTGATGCAGCCCAGAATTTGGTTGGCCTTCTGGGCTGCAAGCGCACACATTCACCACCATCTACCTTATCTTTTCCTGCAGCCACATCCAATAATTTTTTATTCACCTCTAGTCTTATTTAGTAGTCTGGAAGACAGGAAACATAGATACATGCTTTTTTTTTTCTTTGAGAGAATTTAAAAAACTTTACACTTGAAAAAGAAAAAAAAAAATCACTGTTAAATGCCTCTGTTTTACAGAGAGGAGGTAACTACACAGTTGTTATTCACAAAGTGCAGCAACCACTGCTGCCATGGCTACAATCTCTAGTAAGTAACTGTTTTGTACACGTGAAATTCTCAAACAGCCTTTGGATTTCAACTCTAATTGCTGCTTTCTAACTTTCTAACACTGACATCACAACTGTGCTGTCAATTAAATGAGCATTATTGCTTCCATTTCCATACTAAATATGTCAGCACCTCAACAGCCAGCACAAAGAATCTGAGGAAAGTAATGAACAGGTTTTTAACTTGGCTAAAGGTGGCAGAGTAAATCCTTTAGCTAGACTGGCATGCACTTACTGAAGTTAATGGATTATTTTAGCTTGTAGAACCAACCAAGAGCAGAATTTGCTCTGTATGGCTTTGGGTATTTGCCTCCTCCAAAGCCACAAACATCTCAGAATGAAATGGAAACTTAAAATGGTTGCATAAATCCTTATCTTTCAGAGTCACTTAGAAAAACAAAATCTCAATACTGTATATTAAATCACATCATAAAACATTTCAGACTATGTTTTTTCTGAGACACTTGTTGCTTTAGGAGAGGCTCTGTCTTGTGACTGAGTGCTTCTGAACCCTACAGACCTTAAGAAACCACTAAGTTGCTACATCTTCAAGTTGCAACTGGTGATTCTGGAAACCAGCAAGACCCTAGTGGCTTAAAGATAATTAAATAAGCACAGCATCTCTTCTTTTCTTTAAATATCAGCTATAGCTTGGTTTACAAATTATTTATAAAGCAGTAATGCACAGTCAACTGAGTAGGAGCATCACAATATATATTCCTAAAGGTGATTGTTAATAACAATCATGAATACATCAGGAAAAACATCAAAAATTTATATCAAATTATCAATTATGTAATGAAAAAGTATTTTAATATTAGCAGTTCTTCCTAATATACTTGCAAGCAGTCCCAAAATATGTACAAACCTTCTGAGAACCTTCCTGTGCTACTCCCTAGAACTTTGTGAAGTCAGTTTTCCATCAGTAATGGTTTTGTATGTGCAAACAGCTGCACTATCACCACTGTGGTTTGTTCTCCCTCTTTCCTGGTGGAGATCATCCCTTCTTTCTCCCCTTTATCCATTCTCTAAAGCAGTATAATGGCTCTGCTTAAAAAACTATAGGTTTAGCCCCATTACTGATAGGCATTACCTCTATAAGGCTTGTTTAGTCTTGATCAACACTAATCAATATTTCTATAACTTGATCAACACTAATGACTGAACCACTGATGAGTTGGCACAGAAGACTTATTTCACAGGAAGAAACACCTCAATATATTCCTGTAAGTATAACAAAGTGGGATACTGAGAAAACAAGAGGCAGATCCTAATGCACCACACAGAGAGGGATTTAATAAAAATCTAGAGAGTTTTCCCCTTAAAAGAAGGGGGGAAAGCTATCTAAGAAACTATAAGTGACAGAAAAAAAAAATCTAGAAACTTGGACCCTAAAATAAAACTCACAAAAATCTAATCTCAAGAAATGAAGCTGCAAAAGGACTTGTTGACTAAAGACATGGAACAACTTGTTCATATACTGACTCCTCAGACACAGTAATTCATGCAAAACACATACAAGTTCCTCTTCCCTGTGAGACTGTTTAAAATCAAACATGCTTCTAAAAACTTGTAAAAGCTCTATCTCCTGTTGTCATGATCACTTCACTGGCATGATCAGCATTAATGAGAAAAATAACAGTAACTAGTTTTTTTTTTAACTGCTGCATTTTATAATTCTCAGTGCAACATGCAAACGACACGGTTCATTATTCTGAGCCACAGCTTTACTAGCTGGACAGGCTACAAGTTATTAATGAATCTTCCCTGCTGAAGTTCCAATTAAAATCATGATGCTCTGAAAGGAAACTCCCACCTCATTTTACTAATTGGCAGCACATAAAATCACCGAGCAAGGGGAAAGTGCCATTTAAACTGTTGGATGACCTCCCTGACACAACATCTTTTTATTTCTGAAGCAGATGACTTGAGGAGAAAAATAAGACTTTGCATTCTGCAGATTTAATTAGATACCACTGTCCTCTCAATTACCTGCTACAATACAAGGTACTTGGAAGATAGAGCATCACCACAAACAAGACTCAAGGCAAAAAAAAATTATCACCTAGATTAAATATCTGCATTTTTATCCCACTCCTCCAATAATTTTGAACAAATAAGGTGTCAAAGGTCCATTTTGGCTTTAGCTTAATTTTTTAATGCTGCACATAATGTTTAATCATGCTTCTGTATTGTGGACATGTAGGGACAGTTTTCAAAAGAATTCTGGGGCAAAATTATCTGAAGAGATCTGGACTTTTGCTGTTCATGTTCAATCCTTAAGGTGCTGTGTTAAGATAATAAAAACAGATAGAGAATCCGGCCAGTTTAATGGCTGACAAAATAGGGATGATGAAAAGAAAGAATATCTTTCCTATTCAGCTCAAACATTGTCCTTGTATGAGAACTAAAGGACTATTGAGCTTGGGAAGAGGATTAAGCTGTGTAAAACTTCACAAAGCTAGAAATGCAGACAATGGTGATCTCATAAATGACAGGCAATTTCCACAAAGGTTTCAGAAGGTAGAAAACATATTGTATTGGAATTAAACCAACTTGGCATGTCTTGTGGTGACATACACGTGATGAACACAATATTAAATACATCATGGCAAGACCTAGATATATTGTACTTGCTATCAGAGAAATAATACAAAGTGCAATTATTTGTGGACAAAGTCACTTTGTACATGGCAGTTTCCACGTGCAGTTTTCAATTCTCAGAATTTTATCCTTTTCATATTTAAAAGGGATTTGTCAAGAGGAGATTTAGCTCTTGTATGTCCTGCAGAATGTGAAAGAAAAAGCAGGAGGGAAGGAGAAGAAACTCCAGAAAGTGAATAATAAAAAAAATATATCTCTGAGTGATGAGGCAGCATGGCAGTGAGGAGTAACAGCTATGTTGTATACAGATTTATCATCAGCTGTACTTTTAATGGCATTCTTCCATCAGATAACTG
Organism: Turnix velox; assembly: GCA_013400935.1. Taxonomy (NCBI): domain Eukaryota; kingdom Metazoa; phylum Chordata; class Aves; order Charadriiformes; family Turnicidae; genus Turnix; species Turnix velox. Next base: position 137,077 of record VZTY01027815.1, read on the forward strand.
CTGTAGACACTTAAATACGAACTACCCACCAAAAAATCAACTTGTGAAGGTTTTTGAACATCAGCTTTTACAAGTAAAAGAAAGAAGTAAATTGTTTTTCCTTACTATGGCTGTAACCAAGCATCTACTGGAGGAGACAGCAAGATAGGCTTCAACATTCCCAGATCATACATTTGGAGCAACATTAAATCTCTATACTAGTTCAATTGATTTTTTGCAGTAGATGTAGCCATGAGGAGTCCTTGCCACCCTTCCTATGATCTACATTACCTTCAAAAGCCATAAAACCTTAGAAAGCCTTGAGTTAGAAGGGACATCCAAAGGCCATCTAGTCCAGCTCCCTGCAGTGAGCAGGGACATTCTGCACTATTTCATGTAGCTCAGAGCCTCAGCAGGCCTGGCTTTGAATATCTCCAGGGATGAGGCCTCCAATACCTCTCTGGGCAGCCTGGACCACTATCTCATCACCCTCATGGTGAACAACTTCTTCCTGATGTCTCATCTAACCATGCCATGCTCTGCTTTAAAACCATTGCCCCTCATCCTATCACTCCATAAAAACAGCCCCTCCCCAGCTTTCCTGTAGCCACTTCAGGCTCTGGTAGGCTACTATGAATGGTCCCATTTTCCAGAAGAACTGCATTTTGTAAAGCAGCACTGTCTGAAGATGGAAAAGATGGTACATAGCTACAAAACAAAAGGAAAAAACAAAGGAAACACAAGCCAGGCAGCCAGCAACGGGAATCAGAGCACACATGGCAAAGAGCTGCAGTTTATAAAGAGCAAAGCTGAGAGAAACTCTCACCAACAAAAAGAAAAAAGGGCTGAATAAATCAGAGCTACCACAAATTGGCAGAACTCAGGAGTTTACAAGCTCTCATGAATAATGCTGAATCACAATTCAGCCTGTTGTCTACTTGTTTCACTGGAAAACCAGACTGAACAGCCACTGGAGTTGAGGAATGAAGCTCTGGAGATAATATCTCCCCCTCTCCTATTGCTAAACCAAAAAGCAATTTGGTTTAATCCTGTAATCCTCACACACTTTATATCACACAGATTTTTAGGAATTGGAAAGGACCTCAAGAGATCATCTAGTCCTATCGCCCTGCCAAAGCAGGAACACCCAAGATCAAGTCACAAAGGAAGGCATCCAGATGGGGTTTGAATGTTGCCAGAGAAGGAGATCCCACGCCCTGTCTGGGCACCCTGTGACACTCTTTTGTCACCAGTTCCCTTACAAAGTTTTTTCTTATAATTCTGTGGAACTTCCCGAGTTCCACCTTGCACTCATTGCCCCTTGTGCTATCATTGGAGGACACTGAGAAGAGCCTGGCCCCAACTTATGAAGATGCTCTGAAGAAGAACAGAGTTTTGTCCCATGCTTTTTGCTGTCTGCTCCTCTCCTCTACAGTTTTATCTAAGAAATGTAATTTGTTACACACCAGCAGTTTTTAAAAATGGAATTTTCCACAATAGGGCACTTGGACAATTAAACATAAGCCAGATATACTGCCAGTTCCCTGCACTGGATTTTTAGGAACTTTTAATACAAATTGAGTGCATATTTTACTGCCAGATCTTGCTTACCACTGCTAAGAAATTCACTACGTTCTATCTAATTAAAAATGAAATTGAACTCCAATTCCCTAGAAACATGGGTCAGTTGGACTCAATAAGCTTTACTTAATTTATTTCCAGAAACAAAACAATTGAACCGCTTACAGTCCAGAAAAAAATCCTTTTTTATTTGATGGGTATATAACACAAAGGCCATCATATCACTACTGCACTCCTACATCTTTAGGAAATACTACCAACTGTTAAATAACCATGTTGAGGAGTACTGTATGCATAATCATAGAATGGTTTGGGTTGGAAGAGACCTTAAAGATCATCTAGCTCCAACCCCTCTGCCATAGGCAGGGACATCTCCCACTAGAACAGGTTGCTCAATGCCTCATCCGGCCTGGCCTTAAACACCTCCAGAGAAGGGGCATCTACAGCCTTTCTGGGCAACCTGTTTCAGTGTCTCTTCACCCTTCACAGGAAAGAACTTCTTTCTTATCTCCAGCCTAAACCTATTTAGCACCACTAAATATTTGGTAAACATTAAAAAGAATGCACAGACAAACTGGGTAAAAGTCCAGATGAGCAGTGTCCAAGATGCCAATAGTGTTTGACAGTTCATAGAATCATAGAATAGTTTGGGTTGGAAGGGCCCTTGAAGATCATCTAGTTCCAACACCCCTGCCATGGGCAGGGACACTTCCTACTAGATCAAGTTGCTCAATGCTTCATCCAGCCTAGCCTTAAACACCTCCAGAGAGGGGGCATCCACAACCTCTCTGGGCAACCTCTTCCAGTGTCTCACCACCCTCACTGTAATCTGTTTCATCCTGAAACTGTTATTCCTGGTGATGTTTATGATTATTTCAGCCCGTCTTTGGACTCTATTATGGAGAGAATAATGCTGAAGATTCATCATATGAAAACAATTACACAAAGACACAATTATAATCTTGATAAATCATCAGGGGAAAAATCTATTAGATCCTTAGTGCTATGTGCATTCTGCCATAGTTCTAAACCTAAATACACCCAACAGCCAAGACAGTCATAGAATCATAGAACAATGTGGGTTGGAAGGGACCTTAAAGATCATCTAGTTTCAACCCCCCTGCCACTGGGCAGGGACACCTCCCACTAGACCAGGTTGCTCAATGCCTTGTCCAGGCTGGCCTTAAACACCTCCAGGGATTGAGGGGGCATCCACAACCTCTCTGGGCAACCCGTTCCCCTAACCTCACCATAAAGAACTTCTTTCTTATATCCAGCCTGAATCTACCCTCTTCCAATTTACATCTGTTATTCCTAGTCCTGCCATCACATTTCCTATTATGTCCGAGGCAAATCTGCCAATTTCCCCTAAATTGGTTTGTGTGTTTGTTTTCCTCCTGGAAAGTCCAGGTAATATCATCAGATGCAATATACAAATACCATTCCCAGTACAAGGTATCTCTCATGGCAAAGGTTTTAAGCAGGGCATGTTTAGGACATCAGGATGAAGCTCCTTACCATGAGGGTGGTGAGACATACGGGTGGGCTGCCCAGAGAGGTGGTGGTTGCTTCTGAAATTACCAGTTGAATTACAAGCAAGACTAAGGAATTAAATAAGGACAGAACAAGAGAATCACTTACTTGAGAGAACTCTTAATCTTTGATTCCCTCAACAAACTTTTATCAACTGACACATAAGCCTGTAGTTGAGATCTTTAGAGTACCTTGAATACACATTTTCCAGTACCAACACTGAAAGTAAGTAATGTTGAACTGCAAACAGCCCAAGACATCCTGCAAACATCTCCAAGACAAAAGCAGGATTATCACTTTACTGAGCCCAGATGTCCTACTACATCTATGAAGGTATTATCAGGCATTCTCACAACCCACATAACAATTGGTCATAGATTTTTTAATTAAGGCACATTTGCTGCCTCGAGTAATTGCCACCTAGAACATCTGTTAGATTGTTAAAATACAACTTGGCCTTCGTTGGAATTGTGGAAAAAAAGAAAAAAATCCTTTTCACGGATTTTATTGTTCTAGAAATTATTAACTTAGGAGGATCCTATGAAAAGCTACTCTATTTCTTTTACAGTATGAAACATTCTCTGTTCAACTATTTTCTAGGGTATTATGTAGTAGTCAGGTTTCAGGCTTTTAAAATAATGCCCTGAAGATAATATACAATATCTAAAGAGACTGTTATAACATTGTTATGGATTTTTAAATTTGCATTTGGTTTCATTTTATGTTTCCAAGTGCAACGTGTAATGATATAGAGTATGCTACATGTAAGCCTTAGGCATATCTATATATCAACCAGGAAAGCTGCATATTATTAATTGGCTGATGAATATTTTACTTTCATTTATGGAAAAGAGCAATGTTTAACTACTTGGTTAGCATGCCTTTAAGTAAATCAATACCAGGAATGAACTTATTTATCTTCCTTATTAGAAAAACAGTCACAATCCAGGAATGATAAAAGAAATAATCATAAAGAATGTGCCCCAGAGTATGAAGTTATTTCAAAAAACTATAAATATTAAAGAAGTTATTAAGAACCTCAGCAGTAAAAGTTCTTCATAAAATATCAGTGCTAATTTTTAGTCTCATGCTCCCCTAGAAAACCAAAAATTAAAAATTTGATTAGCTTCCATTTTGTTTCACAGCTGATTTTTTATTTTCCAGAAGTCCTTAATCCTGAAGTGAGCCGCACTCAATGTAGCATGAGTGTATCTTTCATATTGAACATCAGGGGCTATAGTGGAGTGGGTAATAAAGCCAAGAACTGCTTTAAGTTTACCTTGGGTGCAGCAAAACTGCCCAGAAACTACACAAAACATGAAAAATCCAACGACTGAAGCTTCTGTTTCTTCTAAGGTCCTTCCTTTTTCACTGCTTATCATGCAGCATGTCAGTAAAAGAGCTCTGGCTCCTTCTGTTACCTCCTAAATAGTCCATGTCACCAAAACAAAACAGCAGAAAGAGCTACAAGAAGATGGGTCCAAGGCTGATGAGAACACAGATGGTAGTGGCATCAGTTTGGCAGTCACAGTGTCATTCATTTACCATTGTTTAAAAAAAAACTAAACCACAAAAACCCAAACCAAACCCAAACTCTCAACTCTTCTTCTGTAACTTCAGTATAAAATTAGTTCCAGAACATCAGCCATTCCATTCTATCATTCTATGAGCACCCTGGTCTAGGGGGAGATGTCCCTGCCCATGGAAGAGGGACTAGAACTAGATGAACGTCAAGGTCCCTTCCAACTCCAGCCATTCCAGCATTCTACCAGTCAAAATGCCCTCCTCTGGTCACAAAAATGGAATGAAAAATTAAAAATGTGAAAAATATATCCAATTTACTGTCATAAATATACCTTTTATAAACACAGTGGCTGGGAAAGGAAGAGTCCAAGACCAAAACAAGATCATATCAAAGGAGATTTAGAGACATGAGGTCAAAATGCTGCTGCTCCCTGTAGCTCTTCTCCTCAACTGGGTCATGGACAGCAACCATAGTAAAGTCGTTTTTGTCTTTCTCTGACAACTTTTTGGGGCAAGGCAAGGAAAGACCAGAAGAAAATATCTTTCAAAACCTTGTATGTGAAAAACAAATACACTTCTCCCTCTGATGGAACCAGTGAAAAGATCTAGCGCCGTTTACAGCTCCTAGAATTCCAACACACACAGAGAATACTGTAGTTCAAAGATAAAGGAAACCCATAATCAATCAGTCTCTGCTACACCATTGTTTTCTCTTGAGACAGAACTTTCAGTAAAAGTCATTAAAGCCTAAGCAACTCTGGAAAAAAAAGCAAAACCAAACCCCAAAAACTCAAATAAGACATTCCATTCTGTTGAAAGCCACGCAGCAAATGAAATGGGCTGACAGAAAAATGAAGAGATTTGAATCCCCTGGCATTTTGCACAGCGTAGAAATCTACAGAAAAAAAGGGAATAATTCCAAGTTCAGAGAAGAAATTTTTTCTTGCAATGCCTTTGCAATTGATGCAAGGAGTGAAAAAAACTGTTATTGTTCTCATTCTTTTTTCTCATTAATTTTTCTCTTTTTTTTTTCCCTCTAGTGACAGATTGGCAGTGATAACTAATCTTTGTCCTTTCCATTGCCTATATCTGGTTAAAAAAGTGAAAAGCAAACCAGTTCAGAGATCTGAGGATTACTTTTGCATCACTTTTATTAATGGAAAGTGCAACTACATCCATTATACTTAGAAGAGTTACTTGAATTTTTGTGTCTAAGTCTGCATTTAATTGCATCACCTTTACACCAGCATAACACCCAATTTCTGTAAACTCAAACTGGTAAGAAACCAAGAGCCAGGCTTTGTAATCTTCATAGAATGGTTTGGGTTTGTAGGGACACTCAAGATCATCTTATTCCAAACCCCCTGCCATTGGCAGGGACACCTCCCACTAGACCAGATTGCTCAGTGCCTCATCCAGCCAGGCCTTAAATACCTCCAGGGAGACATCCACAACCTTTTCCAGTATCTCACCATCCTCACCATAAAGAATTTCTTTCTTCTATCCACCCTAAATCTCCCCTCTTCCAGTTTGCAACCATTACTCCTAGTCTCTCCTACAAGAGTTCATTTGCCAACAGGAGACACTGAGTAGCTAAGCAGTTCTGTTCAGGTACTTAAAGCAAGAAAACAGAGGCTGTGAAAATCTAATTTGCTTTTTGGGGGGGTTGCCGTCATCTATTACAGATGAGATTTCTGAAGAGAATGATCAGTTCATAAGAATGAACAGAATGAGTTTAGAAGGCAGCTCTGATAGTAAAACCCTTTTCTGACACAACTCAGCTCTTAGCACCCCAGAAAAGAATCTTTTTTTACTAGAAAGTAACTGCAGACTTAGCAATCTGCCTTATAATTAATTGCATTTCTCAGTCAGTGATGTTACCACCTAAAATCTCCTCTGGATTTGTTGGAAGATTTGTGTAACTCCTGAGCACTCCCATCTCTGTAAAAACCTTCTTTCAGAAGCCACTTCAACAAGTTGGTGACAGAAAACACTAGAAAACAGTGTACCAAGTCAACAGGTTCTTATAGCTTTCTAGAAAAGTGGATAAACTCAACCCATTAGAAAGAGCTGATCGTTTTACCCCAGCTGGAGAAAGAACTTATGGAATCATAGAAAGCATTGAGTTGGAAGAGACCTCCAAAGGCCAACTAGTCCAACCCTCCTGCAGTGAGAGCAGGGACATCCTGCACTAGATCAGGTTGCTCAGAGCCTCAGCAAGCCTGGCCTTGAATATCTCCAGGAATCTCTCTGGGCAACCCATTCCAGTACCTCACCAACTTCTTCTTCAAAACTTCTATGCAAAGAGCTCTGCTTTCCAGCAATAAGCCTGGATATTTCCTTTTTTTTTTGAACTGGTAATTTTTATAACACTTACTGCTGTGTTTTGTTTTTTTCCTGAGCAATTTTAGTAGGGAAAAAAAAATAGCTGTAATTTTCCAGATGGCATCATTAACTAATGATCAGTCTTCTTGGATTAACCTATTTATTTGGCTGGCCCTTCCACAAAAAAATGGTAAATAAAGTTGTTTTCATTTCTCTGTTCCACACAGCATCTGAATTTCCAAATCTGTAGTGGGTTTAAATTGTCTCCAAAGGCTCTCATGAAGCCTTGCTGTTGAGAGATGCAAAAAGATGAAGCTTTCTAGGGTGACATCAATAACCACAGAATGTAGATTTGAACTGTGCTGATGAAATTGTAATAAGCAGATATTTCAAGAAAAACACAACCCCATCCTTAACTGCACAATAACCCTGTTGTATTTGCCTTCAGAATAAGCAGATAGAGTGCATATTAAAAGAGAAGTATCCAGTGAGCATGCTTGTTTTTTATTTTAAAAATGTTTTTCCTGTCATCTCCTCCATGTATTTTTTTTTTAGTATTGCTGAAATTATGGCATATTGCTTATTTATTCAATAATTAATTCCCACAACCATATGCTTTTTAGGTCTACATGCAGCTTGTGTTGCTCAACTTCATCTATAATACATATATTTACTAATGTGTACAAGAGTTCTACTGAAGATTCAAAGCTGTATATCACTCTGTTTGTGCTGCTGACATTATCACTTCACATAATCCCCCCTTCCCCTAAATTTCATAAGGCAATAAACATCATGTATTATCCATCAGCATAACAATCCCACATGGTTTTGGGCTGGGCAAATTGACAGATGTGGATTTGAAGATACAAGATACATAACTCTGGACAAAAATAATTATTAGCAATCTGATTTCCAAAATTAATTACTCAGAGAGAACAACACTAGAAACCTCACCACCAAGCTCATCTCTCTAGTGAAATATAAACTGCATCAAGTTCATAATCAAACTAAATCCATCATTAAAACATAAGATTTCCCAGAATTAAATAATGTAATCTACATCATCTTCTGCTTGTTTGCTCAACTGAAAAAGGGAGAAACAGGACATACCTCTCCCTTGTTACCTCTGGTATCACTAAGCTTTGAATTATCCTACATTTTGGATGACTCAAAAGCAATCCTAATTTTCTCAATCTACATTCCCTGAAAGCATTTAATTTTCAAAGAAAACAAAGCACTTCAAGTGGCAACAATAGATACAGCCCTTGAAACGTTCCACGAATCTGTGTAGCATCAAATCAAAATTCATGCTGGTCAGGTTTACTTGCAAACAATACACATCATTAAATAATAATTTTTAAGAAAAGACTCATTTGAAAATGTAAATTACACTTGTGAGATCCACCTTACACTTGCAGAGAATACAAGTTTTGGAGGAAAAAAGCATTTATGCAAAAATGGGCAGATAAAAACAAACCATTAAAGGCATTTGCATTTCTGGGTATGAGAGCCCCACATTTTAAAAATGCTAAGATCACAACCTCTTGTAATTAGCTAACTTCTGATAAACTCTCTAAGAAAATACAAATGTAAATTACACAGCAGGGGAAATTTCCACCCTTTCATTGCTTGCTCTATCACCCTTCCACCCCTGTTTTGTTGTTGTGGGCAAAAGCCATCTTTTGAAGCAAGAAGCACAGAATAGTTTGGAAGGGAAATCCAAGATCATCTAGTTCCAACACCCCTGCCATGGGCAAGGACACCTCCGGCTACATCAGCTTGCTCAGTGCCTCATCCAGCCTGGCCTTAAACACCTCCAGGGATTGAGGGGGCATCAACAACCTCTTTGGGCAACCTGTTCCAGTGTCCCACCACCATCACTGTAAATAATTTCTTTCTTCTGTCTAGCCTGATATGCTCCCCTTGATGCAGCATGAAGCACTGTAGACTTTTCAAACCCAGAAGGGTAAAATTTTGAATAGGATTGCTGCTACATTCAGTTTTTATGGAAAAAAAGCGCAAGGCTAGGTCACAACTCTCCTAATAAAATTCTCTCAATGTCTCCCCTGGTGCTGGGCACCTTAAAGAGGAGACAACCCATGTTGCCAGTCACAGCAGGACAGAAAACATGAGTAGGAATCACCATTTAGCCAATACTGGAATCAGCAGGTCCAACATTATCACACATTTCTGCACTGGTAGCAGAATTTGAATGAAGATGGCACACGTGGTGATTGAGGGACAGCAACTCCTACAGCAGTCAGACACACAGGATTTATTAACTTCTCATCTGTCATAAAAAAAATTCTTAAACCTGGTATCTGAGAATCACCTGAACGAGCAGATTTGTTCTTGTCTTATCCTCTTGGACTCCACAATATGGTAAACAGGAAGGGGATGTGGTCAGGCAGCTAAGTGGATTAAATGTTATCCTTTCTCCTCTGAGATCACGGCAAGAGGCTCGACTGAAATGAGTTGTCAGCTAAGCCCCCCAATGGACATTTCATATCATAAAACCATCACGTTGAACTGAATACTGATAGGAAAGGCAACACAGTTCCAACTCTAGGGAAAAACCAGTCTGACTTACAAGTGGAAAAAAAAGCTTCCTTCTTATTGGAAAGGCAGTCTCTATAGGACAACTCAAGGTCACTTCAGAGGCTGTGTGGTGAGGGTTCTTATGATGCCTGCATAATGGCTAACAGAGGAAAAACATAAATAACAGGCTCTACTGTCAGTGCCAGTACTCCCTCAGCCTTCACAAAATGCAAATCCTCTGTCCTGTAGCTTAAAATACTACCTGTATCCAGACATAACTGTGCACTGTGCTGACAAACCTCAGCCAAGGCATTTTCTGCTGCTCTTCACCATGTAGGGGGTTTGATTTATTTAGCTGGTTGAGTTGTTTGGGGTTTTGTTTTTTTCAGTATCATCAACCATATAATAGTGAGAGAAATATGAACTGTAAAAGTAATGCAAAAATTTCTAACTATTCATGAAAAACATTACTAGTTATTACACAGAATTCTAAGTCATTTGAACTACAAATTAAGATCCTGATGATTGTCATGAGGAGTCTGATGTTCTCTCTCCCAATGAACATCAGGAATCTTTTCAGATGCAACATCCTTGACCAAACACTGCTTTTAAAATTAATAAAACTGATCACCACAAGCAGCCACAAACCCAAATTCAATTATAGAAAAATTCTTTCCTCTCAGAATTGCCCTGAGGACAATGGCAAATCAAACCAAAGTCTGGATTTGGCTGCATTTCCCCAGCTGCAGGGACCAGAATTCTATTTAGAAAATTCACTGGATTACCAAATAATTTTTTTCTTATTTTTTTTAAAACTTAGCTGCATTTTAAAGGCTAAACAATGATTAAAGAAATAGAATCACAAGGCACAAAAATCATTCTTCAGTTGAGTAACCTGTGACATCCTGGTTTATCAAATAAAATGTTGATGACAACTCAGGCCATTCTAGGGTTCTAAGAAAAAGGCTCTTTTGTGAAACCCAAGCTCAGCTAATCTGGAGGACCAGCTCAATCAGCCACCTGGATAGAAAAGAAAGTCCTAAAATTCCCTACATGAACAGAACAAAAGAGCAAACACCACTTGCAGAAGTATGACCAGTGCTTCTGCAGAAATAGCAAGTTTGAAAGGTTTAGATTTTATGATGGAAAGACCATGAGCTAAGTCTTCCCTGTTCATCTCCATGCAGGCAGCTGATCACCTGCATGGATTTAGGGCTACAAGGTCCCAACTCAGGTCATGGATTTGCTTGGAACAATTGGAATAAGGTGGGAGCACCTCCCTTATGAGGACAGGTTGAAGGAGCTGGAGTTGTTCAGTCTGGAGAAGACAAGGGTTAGGGGGGAACTCCTAGTGACTTATCAGTTCCTGAAGGGGACCTACAGGAAGGCTGGGGTAGGACTTTTTAATAGGGTACAGGGTGGCAGGACTAGGAGTAAGGGATGCAAATTGGAAGCGGGGAGATTTAGGCTGGATATAAGAAAGAAATTCTTTGCTGTGAGGGTGGCGAGACACTGGAGGAGGTTGCCCAGAGAAGGTTGTGGATGCCCCCTCCATGGAGTTGTTTAAGGCCAGGCACTGAGCAGCCTGATCTACTGCCCATGGCAGAGGGGTTGGAACTAGATGATCTTCAATGTCCCTTCTAACCCAAACCATTCTATGATTCTGTAATTGCCTCCTCCCAGAAAGCCACTCCACTTGACTTTGCATTATTTTATCACGAGACAGCACACTCAGACAGTAAATTGGATGACTGCGTTCACTACTTGCTTTTTAAGGGCTTGATAAAATAGGAAAATTATGCTTGGGGTTTCGCACCTCTAAAAATCCAACAAGAGCTTCAGAAGCCTCCAAAATGAATTTTTTATGAGTCTGACATACTCCATTTTTGACTGGAAGCCACTCACAGTCTCACCCAATTTAAGCCCACTGTACTAAAAGGAGGAGACCTGCTATAAAATGATCAGCCCTTTCCCTGGGGAAACAGAGATTCATAATGGGAGCCAGAATGATTTTTCAAAGGATGCATTTAATGCATGTGGTGAATGTGCAATTAAACACCCAATTGAGTATATGAATATTTAGAATTATTTTCCCAAGAGAAAATTAAGTGTTCAGTGTTACTGAAGATAAAGGGACTCGGTCAAAGAGCTCAGAAATCAGGGTTTGACTCAGCAGGGGGACTTCAGGCACTTCTTTATCAATCCAGGAGTGGAGGAGAGAATAAGAACTACAGCAGGGAATACAAAATGTGTCTGCAAATAGTGATGACTCCTCAAAACAGTCATGAAAAATTCCATCTGGAAAACATATTCCTAAACATTCCTAAAACACCCCAAAACATTCCTAAAACATCCTGAAACATTTCTAAAACATCACAAAACATCCCTAAAACATCCCTAAAAAGTTTTGTGCCATCAGAAATACAGAACAATTCATATCTACTTTTGCTCATTAACTTACATGTCCCCTCTTTCACTCTGCTAATAGCACATTACTTCTTCTATTCAAAGAAATTCAGGGGTTTGTAATGGACAAGGAAATGAGTAATAACCAAAAAGACCTTCTACTGATGCAACCAAAATGTTAATTACTTGAGAATATTGACAGCTCTGCTTCCTTCCAGACATCAATTGCTTTCTTCCTACCCAAATCCCTACATAGGCTTCTCACTGTTACAAGAGCAAAGTACTGTCCTTCATTTATACTGGATAAAGAAAGAATTCTCACTCTGCTTTTATTTACTGCAGCACACTAAAGGGATAAAAGAGCAATTTTTTTTTAACTATTCTGTATTCATCTGGGCAGATCTGGATGGGATTTATATGTGCACTTGCAATCTTTCACTCCTAGGTGGTACAGGTCACAGTACATCACCCTCAAAACATGGGATTAAGTACAAGAAAAGTTGACTTGCTCTGTTCAAACAATTCTGGGTAGTAACAGCTTTCTAGGAACTGAAAAAACAGACCTCAGCATCATTTGATTCAAATCAGCAGTACTCTTTTGACTATTTTTCTTAATCAATTACAGATTTCTGAACTCAGAAATACAAGTATGGCTTGAATTTTCAAGAAAGGCATTAGGAGGAGATGCAATATCATTAAATATTCCATAGCAGTCACATGGAAAATGGGCATATAAAGATTTTAGGTGCCTTGTTAAAAAAATCCTTCAAAAAACCCCAAACCAGAGCATTCTAAAGAATAAAACAGGTGTGGGAATTTCCCTGAAATATATATAATATGATTTTAATATATATTTTACATATTCATATATTTTAAAATATAGATT
>VZTY01027815.1:149875-169589 GCA_013400935.1 Turnix velox
CATATATTTTAAAATATAGATTTATGTAGCACACTGTACATATATATTTTTTAATATGTCTATACAAATACAGACAAGCATAATGTATAAGGGAGGGAAGCAGGAAGGGAAGGAAAGAGTGTCCTAGTTAAATGGAGATTTAAAATGTAATCTTCACAGTTATATGTGCTAACCATAAAAAGTACCAAAGGGAAAGAAATAAACAATGTAGGCAGTAGAAAAGCAAAATTACTTTTTTTTCCAAAGTAAACTTACTTAAAAAATAACACAGTTGTTAAATAGAAGCCTTTTTTTTTTTGCAAATTGCCTTTATTCTGGGAATCTTTAATATTTTTCCCATTTAGTAAATCCTTAAGTGCCTGCCAGTAACCTCACCCTAAACACACAAGCATCCACATTTCTGCACTCTATGACAGTTAAAAAGCAATTTTATGAATATTTATGAAAGCAGTAAATTATTAAAATAAATTTAGATATTTACACATTAGAACAACATCTTCATTTAATGGATGTGGAAGAAATGTTAATATGTGAACATTTGAAAGATGAAGTGCTTTGGCCTTCAGGGCTTTTGTTACTCTGTTAAAAGTTAATTTAGGACAGAAATTATGGCTTTTTTTCCTCAAAATTCAACCTCAAAAGATTAAATCAGGATCAAGGTTCACAACATTTTTCAAAACATGAATCTGTTGATGGTTATGTTCCACGGACTGGATATTCAAACTACTGAAGAGCTCTCCCTGCATAAAAAGCTTCTTGTGCCTTCTTTAATATATTCACAGGGGTGAAAAAAAAATACTCTGATGAATTTCAGGGCAGTGAGGCTGGGTGCTGGTGAGGTGGTTTCATCAATCTTTCTGTCACCACACATTTGATTCTATCAGAATATGCTTCTTGCCTAAAACCACTGCGGACAACTCAAGATGCTCTTTCTCAAGGAGGGATTCTACAAGATACAAGCAATTTCCTTCATCACCAGTAATAAATTTCATCATCTTTCCTCAAATTTCTGTGAGGAAAGGATTTAAGCATGTCATGACTCTGCTCTGACCTCCTCTATGTAACTGCCTACTGAAATTCACCAGTGATCCCAATAACATGAGTTCCACTAAAACACGAATTTTGCTTAGAGAGAACAGCAGAAGGCAGTCTCTTCCAGTAAGAGGGCTTAAGAAGCAACTGCTCTACTTTTCTCATGGTAGTTAATTCCAGAAAGTTGCATTTTGCTTCTGCTCTACATTTGTCTCATTTCAAATGCCTCCTCAAAAAAGCCTTTCTTCTTCTTTAATCCAGTCCCCTCTTGGTTCAGAAATAATTCAACTCTCAGAAGTCTCTCAAACTAGTCACTAAGAGTAGCCTTAGTAGTTTAAAACTATTTATTCTGTCAGTTATTCAAGACTGTGGATTATTCTGAGTAGACCGAGATATCTATGCACCATATGAGTACTCCCATAGGTGTCACTCCTCAGTCCACCCATTTATTGGGTTGATAGAAGAAATTGTCACTGCTGGGTGTATTAAATTCCTAAATCTTTCAGCTGCATTTGATAATTGCTCTGCCTTTGCCATACTCTAACTTGCTCCAAGCCCCTGAAGCATTCCTATAATTCTTTTTTCCCTACTTTTAATATTAATTTTATAACTGGCTACAGGGTCTTGCTCTCATATTGATCTTAACAGTGCCATGTCAAGGGTTAAACCCCTTCCTAAACCACCCCTATTTATGAATTCTCAATACATACTGCTTTTTAATTTGTTCTTTTTATCACAGCAATGTAGGCTCTATCTGCTCCCTCTTCCCCTGCAAGTCAATGCTCCTTCTGATACCTCACCTTGCTATAAAAATTGGGTCCATGTTTCTTTTTATATCTACAGCTTCTAATGTGGCTGTAGTAACATATTCTTTAATTCAAAAGGTCCAGCTTAAGGGATCAAGATATGTCTCTGTGTCTCTGCTGATACACTACGAAAAGTGTCCACTGCCATAGATCCTCAGATCCAACACTTCCAGTAAAATCTGAACATCATCCTCAATCACAAAAATAACTTAAGGTCAAATTTCTACAAATCTTGCTCTCACAAAGTAAGTTGAATTTAAGAACATCATGAAAATCACACAGAATTAACCACATTAAATAATTCAGCTTTATGCTCTAGCAGAATGTAAACTTCAGGCTTTTCTGCAGCCTCCAAATTCTTCACCTCATACAATTTACTCCAAACTCTGAACCCTGTCTGATGTTTTCAGTGAGTCTGAAGAAATCAGAGATGTGTCCAGACCAAAAGAAGTTCCTTTACCAGCCTTGATCTCCCAAATTTTGCTCCTTACCCGTTTTCATTAAAAAGGCAACTAAACCTCTGCAGCAAAAATAGTCAATAATAGTAAATAATACAATTATTTTTCTGAATAGTCAAATTTGCATAATTTGGGGGCTCATTCCTATTAATCATTCATTCCCTTGCACACATCAAGCTGTTCTCTTCAGCATGTACTTCTTAATGTGATGAAAAGACTAAAGAAAAGCTGTTCACTTTTCATGGTGAGTTTTTCTGCCAGCAGCAGTTTGTTTCCTTGAGAATTTTTTTCCAGTGGACTTAATATGGAGAAAAAGAACAGACAAGATTTTTTTTTTAAAAAGGCAAATTAAAAACACAGAAGGGGAAAATACAAAAATCACATGAAAAACAGCAGTTGATGGCAGTAAAAGAGAAAGAGAGAGGCAAAAAGCATACCCATCTGAGAGAAAATACAAAGCTGAAAAACAGAGACATGATTAGACAATCTTTTGTGAAGATGAGCCCTTGGTGCAGTGTCTGTATCCTAGTTTGAACCCAAATGGAGAGTGATATGTATAATATGAAGTAATAATAATGAGAAATTAAAGAACATTAAAATGTGAAAAAAACCCCACAATTTAAATACAGAAATTAGAAAGAAATCCAATAAATATACATATATGCAGTGACAGTTCTGTTATGAACTGGAGTTCTGTTTTAATACAATGTAAAACCAAGCACGTGGAAGACAGAGATAAGGGAAATATAAGCAGAGGGAAGTATCTGCTGAAACAGAAATATGAGGCTCAGTAAGTACAGAAACATAAACTTTAGGGGGAAAAAAAAGACACAAAAAGCAGATTCATTGAAATCAGTGGGACATGATGTGCCAGGCAATCTCTTTCTTTCACTTCAAATGTTCCTTCTGGAAGGAAAATCTATTTCTGATATCTTCCCATGTGTTTTCTCATACTTTTAATAGCTTGAAAATTATTTCACAGCCAAACAGACACGATTTGTAGTCTAAAACAAAGGAAGATTACGACCTGGAAAAGAATATTGAATAAAGAAAGGCAAAATTTCCCACTTGCATGAGCAGGAAAGAGAACATAGATGTCTCTTTAGCATTCAATGTCCATCTCCTCATCACACCACAAGTAGGCTCCGAATTTTCACTCTGAATCTGCAATTCTGAATTCTTTTGGGAAAGCACCTTTGTGTGGTATGGGGTTAATCTGTAGCAGACACACCTTAGCCATCAATTAGCATCTATTTCATGGGACCAGACTACAGCCAGCCCAAAAATCAAGTTCCTAAGATGCTCCATTCTCAGTACAGATAGTTCTTCCCTCCTCCTTCAGGCTCCACCACTCCTTAATTTAGACATAGCTAAGTGCTTACAAGAATGCAAATTAAATTGGTAAAAAGTCCATCTGGTAGGCACTACAGACAGTGCCATTAGGGCCAACTTTGCATCTTTATCACATTCCTCTTTTATGAGCCCCAATTGCTCTTTCATTGTTCTTGACAGCAGTGAAAGGAGGCACAAGATCTATGGGTGGAAAGGATGCACAACAGCCAAGTTCCAACAATGATAACTGACCTTTCAGGGGCATAATTAGATTGCATCTAAATAATTCAAACAAACAGCTAAAGCTACTCAGTTGAAAACGACACTTTTATTGAGACAAATATTATTCCCATAGAAGAAAAAGGTATTAAATGGTTCTTTTGTGAACCTGAGCTCTGGTCCTGGATTGTGCTTCCTATGGACAGCAGAGCAGATCCTGATCCTCTTAATTATAAGATCAGGAGTTACTGTTCCTTTTGTAATTGCTTTTGTGAATTGGGAATGAATTGTTTAAATATTTATGGGGCTAGTGTATTTTTCTGAAAGGCAAAACATCATTTTTGTTTACAAAATATTTGCAGTGGGAGGCACTTACTTGACATTTAGAGTGCAAATGAAGCTTCTGAATTGAGTCTATTAGGTTTAACGTACAAGTGAGCTCCACCTCTGTGCTCTGCACCAGCATTGGAGGAGAAAGAATGGGACAAAAACTCATATACAACCCTCCCCAAAGAATGATAGAATAGTTTGGGTTGGAAGGGACCTTAAAGATCATCTATTTCCAACCTCCCTGCCATAGGATGGGACCTCCCACTAGATCAGGTGCTTTGTCCAGCCTAGACAGAAGAAGGAGGAAGCAGAAGAAAAACATTTCTCCTTCTGAACTGGTGGTAACCCACCCAAAGGCAAGTAAATCCTACTGTTTTTACAAGTGGCTGCTCATTAATAGCAGAGGGGAAAAATACCCATCTGCTTATCTTAGTCTGCCAGAGAACAGGTCTTGTGAGGTGCAACTGAGGGAACTGGAAGAAAAGAAGCTGAGAGAAGACCTTTCTCACTCTCTACAACTGCCCAGGGAAGTGGTGGAATCATCATCACTGGAGGTATTTGAAAACACAGGCAGATGTGTTTCTGAGGGACATGGTTTCTGGAGATATTAGATATCATTCACATTCCTCTGGATATAAGGAAAATTTTTATGTTGAAAGGGTTCTCAAGCATTGGAACAGGCTCCCCAGGACAGTGGCTGAGGCACCATCCCTGGAGGGATTTGAGAGACAGGCAGACATAGAACTTAGAGATATGGTTTAGGGATGCTTTTTGTCATGGGCCACTCAATGATTCTATTCTATGCTTACACATTTTGCACAGCAGAAAATATTTAATATTCCACAGAAGTATTTAATGTTCTTTTCCAACTCTCAGGCCCTTTCCCTCCTCCGAGGTGCTACAGACAGCACGAACCACCAAGATGGCAAAGAAAAATTCTCCACAGAGCAAAGCTACAGTACATCATGATAAAATCAAGTTACAGTGTTATTTCTTAAACAAATCCCTATAAAAAAAGAGTTAGTCCTCTCCTACAGTGTACAATGTTGGTTACTAGCCCTAAAGATTGAGCTTTAGCAGGAGCTGGAAGGACCAGCAGGAGCCTGATGCCAAATGAGCCCATACCCTATTCTGCCTCCTCTCCCATAGTGTTCAAACTATATAGAATTATTCAGAAAAAAAAACATTTCAGTGCATTGTTATTCTACATTTTCAGCAGACTCTGATCTAACTCTTCCTCATCTCAGTTGCAGACTCTGATCTAACTCTTCCTCATCTCAGTTGACTTTCTCTTTTTTCCTCCCTCATGCTTTATCTGACTTCCCCCTTTAGGATTTATCTATTTGCCAAAAGGCCTATAGTACACCCAGAGAAAATACAGCTTACTGCTGGGACATTGTGAGATACACAGCAAAACAAATAACCACAACACATAAAAGGCACCACAGATTGATGTGGATAGTTCTGAGGAAGAATCAGAAGCCCAGTAAATCCTGACATACTTGGATAGAACAGGACAATCCTTGTTTTGGTATTTTGAAACTGGAAAAAAACCCTCCAAGTAAATAAGTCAGCTGAATTGCAACAAGCCTTTGACTAACCTTATACAGCAAAGGTGATTGTCCCAGCTTCAGAAGTGCAATTTTTTTGGTGACATTTGTGCTGGCTTGAATCCGGATCAAGTCTTCCACGGTCCCATACTGCACATCAACTAGTTCTGCCTGCAAAGAGATGACAAAATTCAGGCTGCAACTTTCATCACACACCACTGAGGGGGCTCCTTCCACAGAAATGAAGTCATTTGCAGAAGTACCAGCACCAGAGCAAAGCTCTACAATCCCTAATCAGGAATAGCTGGAATTAGGAATTACAAAATTAGGAAATTCAGTCTAACAGACAGATTTGTATCTTTTCAGTTTTCATGCACAATCCACCAGCAGTCACAAAAACCTAATGCTTTTTTTGCCTGTGGTTATAAGTGACAGTGGCTGTGATGTTTCCCCTCATCAGCTAAAGGAATATATTTAAAATCACATAAGGGATACTAATTAACTTGTGGTAATGTATTTAAAGGCATCAGTCTTGCAAAGCATTTCATAAAATTAGTGAATTACACCAGTCACTTTTGAAAACACACCAAAAATAAAAAGTTAACCAATATTTGACTCCTAAGAAGCCTTAACTTAACTAATTGTTTATGTCATCAGTTATCCAAGCTTTATATTCACATAATCAAAGTGATGATCTACACCACTCTGACACACACAATTTTCTTTTAATGCATATATTCAAATTATTTCAAACCAAACTAAATGTGTTTAGAGGTTGTAGATCCTCAGGACACTGCAAAAACACGTAGTAAAGGTTTAAGATCTTAAATGTTAAGCATTGGTAGTGATGGAAAAACACTTCAAGATGTGTTCTCAAGGATTTTATATATATATATAAGATATATATAATTTAAGAATGACCAAGGGCATTTTTCTTACACATTCAGAGCAATAAATTCTGGTGACGACCAAGTATGAGGATAATCAGTCTTGCACATTATTATTTCAGAATGTCACAAAGCTCTCAGGACACCATCAAGGACATCCAGGAACCTCTAAATCCATCACAGAGTGCCCACAAATAGAAGAGAACATACAAGAATATTACATGACTGTTTAAAATTTAAAATAAGAAGAGCAGTAGCTGAAGGAAAAGTTTCTCTTTCAGTTCAATTTTTGCAGCTTAAGTATAGACACATTGCTAAAGGCAACACTTCTGATTTTGGGCAGCTCTGCCCAAACTGGTTGAATTCCAGCAACAGTTGTTCTGGATATGTAGGATGTGTGAAATTTTACTCAATTCCAGAACACAGGTATTTTAGGAAAGTGTTTATCCTTATAGAATGGCATCAAAATATTTTGTCTGAGTTTGTACCTCAACGTTTAAGTGGAAATCACACACAAATATTTTGCCAAGGCTCCCGTCTTTAATATATTCTTTTAAATATTCGAGTGAACAGGTTTCTAAGTCTCTGTCATGGAATCAGTGCTGTGTAAACATGAAGAAAGACACAAAATAAAGTTACAACACAACACTGGAATGGAGAAACATCAGATTTATCACCAAGCATTGAAATGGAGGAACAGAAAGATGTTACATTTCCTGGAGTTTCCCCTAAAACATAGGGGGTTTCAATATTTAAACAACTTGAAAACTGTTTTATAAAGAAATTCAAATGATGACTACAAGACAACATAGTTTTCTCCTATCATTGCATGACAAAATCAAGTGAAGAAATTTTATACTAACAGAAGGTATTTTACATTTTATCTAATATGATGTCATTGGTTCTAAAGGCTTCACCTTAAATCAGAAAAAGGTACTAATCACTCTCTTTTCTTGAGGGACTCATGAGTTTTCCCTCATTCTGTAAAGCTCAGCTGTATTTTAAACAGTACCTACAAATCTGTCAACAGATCCCCTTTGGTACAATAATTATGACAGTCTCAAAAGTCTTTCAGCTGGAGAGGTTCTGTCTAGGCTGATTTCTGGAGAGACCTCATCTAATTCCTTTGGACCCAAAGCCTTTCCCACTCACCCTGAAGCAAACTGAACATCAGAGCTCTCATCCCTTGTAGGAGAGAAAGTACACTGAGTTTTCCTGAGGCAAAATCAATACACGAAGATAGAACATAATGAACTATCAAAACCATTTGCTTCTACAGTGAAAATGCCATCCCTGCCCATCTACATTCACACGCTGCTTCTCTTCCCATCATTTTTTGCTACTGCTCCTCCAGGGTGCTATCCACCACTCTGTAAACAAGACAACTACATGCTTGCACAATTATTAATGCATTTAGCAACTGCCCTTGGATGCTCTTAGTTAATTTATGGATGCAAACTGCATCTTTGAGAGCTACTCTCCCGTCTTTGCCAGGCGAGACATGAACTCCACAATGAGCTGAATAAAAGGCCTTACACAAAGGCCCAGCTCATTTTTTAATTATGTGAGAACCACAACTTGACTCCCTGCTGCCCCAAACACTCTGCAAACCGTGTTCTTTGCTCCAAATGTTGAAAGCAAGCCCTGATGCCAAAGCTCTTAAATACATTCACACATTGCGAGGACACATAAGAACTCCCTTACATAATGAAAAAGCAGCTGGGTGTGATACAACAAAGAGTTACATGAACTTTCATTCCACATCTTCCACATGAAGAATGTGGCAAAGCTCAATATATGACAAGTCTTCATTTTTTTTTACTTGACCAAAAATAAGTATGACCTAAATCTCTTTCTACTGTCCAGCTTTAGCAGTGCTACAACTTCAAAGTGGTTCTATCATAGAATAGTTGGGGATGGAAGGGACCTTAAAGGTCATCAAGTTCCAACCCCACTGCACATAGGTAGGGACACCTTCCACTAGATCAGGCTGCTCAATGCCTTGTCCAGCCTGGCCTTAAACACCTCCAGGGATTGAAAGGGCACCCACAACCTCTCTGAGCAACCTGTTCCAGTGTTTCACTACCCTCACCATAAAGAATCTCTTTCTTATATCTAGCCTGAACCTATCCCCTTCCAATTTACATCCATTATTTCTAGTTCTTCCATCACATATCCTATTAAAAAGTCCTACCTCTGCCTTTCTGTAGTCCCCCTTCAGGTATTGATAAGCTAAATTGATCATCACAAATCTTTGACCCTTCATTTCACCTGCACGTATCTACCAGAGTAAGTTATCACATCCTGGTAGCATCACATCAAGCCTAGCAGCCAGAGGCTTGTACAGCTAATCTTTCTTCTAACTTAGGTAAAAACACCAAAGAATTGGAAAAATAAGAAAAAGCAAACCTTTTGAGTTCAACAAGACACAGCTCAACAGCTCACAAAAATCAATAACCCAGTGGAAGAGTTGAGAACAAAGCCATAACATTTTGTCAGTAGAAGCCAAAAACCTAACAGGCAAATATTAAGTTATTAAAATAGTTTTAAGAATTATTCAGGTTCTTCCTTTTCTACTGCAATTGAATACTTTAGTAAAATCTGTAATAAAAACCAAACTATTTTGCACTACTTTATAATAATATCTCATCAAAAACAGTATAACACCCCGAGCTTGGAGTGGTCTGTTACATTTCCATTTAATGCACTGTGGCTCAACTAATTGAAACTTTTATTTCAGGATAAAATAAAATAAAATATCTAAATGTATCTTTAAAATAATATCAAAGAATCCTATTGAATTTAAGGAGTATTATCCTCTCAATAATCCACTGAGAAGTGTATTTAGTTTTCATGTTTCTCTTTTACTCACAGCACTCCTAACAGCTACAAAAATGAACACAGATTGATTTTTCTTTCTTTTTTTTCCCCCCAGAAATCCTTACATGACATAATCCTTATTTACATACTTCAGGTTTAAAAAAACCCCAAAGTACTCCACCCTCCACTTCCTATATTTGAAAAACTGCTTTCCCTTGGTAGGATAATTCTGTTCAAAAGCCAAAAAAGAACTCATCCTTTTATCAGATGCCACAAAAGAGCACTCGTGTATTGGATTGAGATATAAAAGGGGAAATCCTCTTACCTTGGAAAGTGGGAAACTGCTAAAAAATGAGTTGTTTTATCCATCTGAATTAGGTACTTATTCTTCCAATTGTTTCATGCTGTGCTGTTTCAAAGATATGACTATTTAGGAACAAATGCCAATGTGCAGCTTGGAGTTCAGTGGTATTCCCCCATGCATGAAATGAAGTAGGGATGGGTAATAAAACAACCATTTTTAGAAAAAGTAATTATTTTATGTCAGAATTATTATTTTCCCAAGATGATACTCAATGATTTGCAAGCATTCTGTCTTAAAAACAATGATAAAATCCCCCCAAATTGGTAAAGAACAAGTACTGTGAAAATGTCACAATGAGGATAATCAAGAATCTTTTCCCAGTTTCTTCTACTTATTCCCAAAATGAAAGAAAATCAAATAGCACACTTCATCCAGCCATGGATGAAAAATGTATAAGACAGTTTTGGAAAAGTATTCATTATTGTATGAAGTAGATAAATTTAATAGGTTAAAAAAATAATGGAAATATGGAGTCGGTCTTTTATTTCCTAAGAGAATTCATTATGGTTAATATTGAGCAATCTCAAAGATACTTGATCTGAAAGGTAGAAACTAACACCAAGACCAAAAGGAGCGTTTAGAATGGCTGTAGTGAAATATCTTCCCCTCTTAATGTTCCCAACTGTTAGTGCCACACTTCAGTAATCTCAAATTAGAGATATATTTTACCAGCTTCTACACAAACTATTTGGGAAGTCAGGTTTGGAGCTGGGAAAATATTCGGTGGCCAAGCTCATATTGCTGAAAGTTCTGACCTACCCACCACAAGATCAGTAGAAAAGAATGACCTGAAGAAACTACAAGTACTGAAAAATGCCTAAATAATAAATGCTAAGTAGATGTGATGGCAGGACTAGGAGTAATGGATGTAAATTGGAAAAGGGGAGATTTAGGATAAATAGAAGAAAGAAGTTCTTCTCTGTGAGGGTGGTGAGACACTGGAACAGGTTGCCCAGAGAGGTTGTGGATGCCCCCTCAGTCCCTGGAGGTGTTTAAGGCCAGGATGGATGAGGCATTGAGCAGCCTGGTCTAGTGGGAGGTGTCCCTGCTGATGGCAGGAGGGTTGGAACTAGATGATCTTGAAGGTCCTTTCCAACCCAAACCATTCTATGATTCTATACAATATATATTGAGGATTGCTTATTCCTCAGAACTAAGACAATTTATCCTTCTAGTTCCGGAAGTACCAACCCCATTACTCCTCATGGTGATTCCATCCCCTTATTTCATTCAAGTCAATGCCCTTTTACATCTCCTTCAACATTCAGATACTATTTTCTGGTTGTTCACACAATAAAAGGCAACAGAAACACCCAATGCATGGTCAATCACAAGTAAATAACCTTCAACTCATCATCCTGCCTCAGGTAAAAACTCCAAAATGTATTTGCAAATTGTATCTGAGAAGAAGAACAGGCAGCAATCAGGACGTGAGGCTGACTTTAATTAAACACTTTGCTGTAAATTTATTTGCACAGCTCTGAAATTGAGGCTGAAGGCAGCATTCAGCAGAGCAGAAAAGCAAACTCAAGCTGGCCACAGATCAAAGCTGGACATCAACAAATGTGAAGAAAGCTGCTAACAGAAAACTTGCTCTTCTTTTCTCTAAAATTAAAGAGGGAAAGAGAAAGGGGGATAAAGGAGTGATGCCCAAGAATGACAAATCATGTGTTGGTGCTACAACTCTCAGAACTCTTCTGCTCTCCTTTCAGCCAAAAGCATCCCTTGGATAATCAGGGCCCCACAGCTGTCTCCTTGTGATGGTCACCACTCATCACTCCTTCCCTGTCCTACCCAGCAGGCCAGACACAAAACAAAAAGCCAGTGTAAATTTTTACATACTTACTGTATTTCTACAGAAATATTAATATTCAAAGGTAGCTTTCAAACTTTGTCCTTCACAAAAAAAGAGGGACAGAGAAAGACCTTTAGTGTTTGTGTCTTTAAAGACACATTAAAGAAGTGTTTCAGTTGGAAGAGGGTTATAGAACCATCCAGTTTGAACCTCCTGCCATGGGCAGGGACACTTCCCACTAGACCAGGTCACCCTGGGGGTTAGGACACATTGAAGCCAAGTGCACTACGTTTTATTCTGGTTTATGTTGCTCAGCATAATTGGAAGAGGAAAAGACCCAAGGAAGCAAAAGAAACTTGGAGGAGAAGGTTGTGTTTCAGATATTTTCCCTTCTCTATCTTGCCTTTTAAATTTCTTTTTAAGCCCAGCTGTTCTCTTTAAAGGAGCATTTGCAGCATCTTAGGGTGCTAGAACATTCTTTGGTGCATTTTTAATGATGCCACATCACAGTTCTGGAAACTGTTAGTCCAGAGAAGGAGAGAGGAGAAGGAGCAAATTTTCTGCTGCTTTTATCAGTCCAAGAGAAAGGCACTTTGTGGCTTCTGATGGGGAGAGACTGAAACTACCTGGAAGAAACTGGGAACCACTGGGATCTTCTAATTCTTCTCAAGACCAAGCCAGGGTTACCGGAGGAAGAGCTGTAGGTACACAAGTGGGTCACTGTGTTCATTCCACTGCTTGGGAAAAGTTTCTTAACTGGGGATCTGTAGTTTCCTAAGCCATGTACATCATTAGCAACACACTTCATTAGCAAGGAGAGTCTTTTTTCATTAGCAAGGAGAGTCTTTTTACCCTCTGATCCACCAGAATTTGGCAGCATGAAGCATTATCCATTTGTGTCCCTGCCTATAGCAGGGGGGTTGGAACTAGATGATCTTCGAGGTCCCTTCCAAACCAAACTATTCTATGATTCTAAGATCAAGGGTATAATTCAACATTCAGTTACACAAAGACAAGTCAGACACAAGACAGAATCAAATCAGGAAAGAATTTGAGAGTAATTTTTAAGAGAAGAGTTCTCAGACATTTCTTTCCACCTAAGAATAAATTCTTTCAGAGCTGCTTTTGCTATAAAAGAATTATTCCTTTCTTTAGAACTCAGCTTTCATGCAAACATCAAATTCTATTGTTTACAGTAACAAGGAAATAACAGTATCTTTGAAATCTCCTCATGAGCTTCCCACTTTCTACTTTCTTTACTGGGAATAGGGACTCAAAATCCGAGCATGTTGTCTTCCAGCAGTAAAGCTTAATATTTTGTCTGTCCTATGGCACTTGGCCATTCCCAAAACACCTCAGAAATCCTGTGGATAAATTTGGAGTCATTACATAAAAATACCTTGGTTATATCCTGTGAATGAATGATTAAAAGGTGTATTTAAAACTAAATTCCCCTGATTTCTTGGACAAATGTGGACACTTCTCAGCCTAACACTATTTCAAATCACACAGGATTCCCTATCCTCAAACTTCTTTTTATGTCTTATTAGAAAACTGGAAGGAGAAAAATAACCTTATGCACTGAAAAATAATAAGCTAATATATTTCCAGGCAACTGTCTGAGGCCAGCCAAAAAGAGATGATTTGTGCAATATGAATTTGAACGTGCTGTCTGAGCTCAGAAAAGCGAATTATTACAGATCTGGATTAACTGAAGCTAGTTTTGCTGTGTTACAATACTGAGAAATGCACCTGATCAACAACATCTGGGCACATTTAAATCACAGAACTTCAGTATTGCTCCACAA
Source organism: Turnix velox (assembly GCA_013400935.1). NCBI lineage: Eukaryota > Metazoa > Chordata > Aves > Charadriiformes > Turnicidae > Turnix > Turnix velox. The sequence continues at coordinate 163,277 of VZTY01027815.1, forward strand.
GGCAAGACAAGTTTGTGTGTAGTCATTAAAAAAAAGCTAACTGGTCATTAAATTACTAGTGGATTTTCCCTAGAAGCAGCACTCATGACATTTCAATCTTCATGTTGTTAGCACCTTCCTCTACAGAGGTTTTATTTTTACTACAGTATTCCCTCTCATACAATAAAACCCCAGAATAATTCTATAGGATTCACAGTGTCACCTTGCAGTCACTAAGGGTAGTCTTTGTGACCAGTTTTTATGACATAATTTGCACACTGCATTACAAATGTAATTTGTATCAGAAAAAGGAATTTAAAAAAGATGCACCTTAACCTCAGCTTGATGGAGTTGGGTCTTGCAGACTGAATTCACTCCCAAACAGGTTCTACACCTCTCTTCCCCAACCCCATCTGCTCCACTCCAAGGCAGAGCTCCACACCAAAGCAAGTTGCTTTTGCTGCTGCAACATACTTTTTAAGAAGAAAAAGAGCTTTAACTTGTTTCTTTGTCTGCTTTTTATGGCTAATACCAGAGCTTTTTACAGCTTATAGCAAGTTGTTGGGGTTTTTTTTCCCCTACTAGCTCCCATAGAGACTGAGTGAAGATCGAAGCCTTTTTATAGCCTACAGAAAAGAATCTCTTCTGTGTTTTATGGTTACAGAAGCCCAGATAAATCTCAGCTGGCACAGCTCAGTTCCCCATTGATAACACCCTGTTGACTCCTCCCTTTACATCTATTCTCAGCTTCATTTTTCCCCTCTTTTAATTAATTCATACTTAATCCCTGTCACATTCTTCCAGTTCCACTTAAGCAGAAGGCAAAACCAGTATTTGAGAATAACATCCTAACTTTAGGATATCCAGTGAGATATGCCATCAACAAACCTAGTTTATTAATACTTTCTAATTAGATTTAAATGAAAATTGAGTCTGTCATTCAATTCTGAAGTATAACATATCTACAGAACATATTTATTTTAAAACCTCAAAGAACATTGCTTCAATTATAAAGCACTAACAGCTAAGACACCACTTGAGGTCAAAAAAACTATTAAAAATTTTTATTATTTTAACCTTTCATTAAGTGATGCTGATCATTTGGCATCTGACAAAGCTCACTAGTGAAAAAAAAAGCTTTAAGTTCTAATGATTCTTGGTATTATTTATATCCTCCTCTTTGTAAGAGTTAACTGCAAAGATATTTAGTAGCATTAGTAGCATCAAGTCCCATTGATCACACTTTCCTAAGCAGAAAGAGTAATCCTTATTTGCCAGCCTCCTTCCTTTAGCTTATTAAGGGCTAATTATTCATGCAAATACACATCCAAATTACAGACTTAAGGATAAGCTAAACAAAACAAACAGTTGCTGAGCTGTAATGTGACATCTTAAAAAATAAAGCATAAGCTGCATATGTACACAGTAAATTATACTGGTGTGATTTAAACCTGGCTTTAAAATCTTCACTGAAATTGGTTTATATCACAGGTTTTTCCCCCTTATCAACCAGTTCTCAATGCAGGGCTGCAGTGATACAGAGGGTTTATTGGCTACTCTAAAACATCAAGAGGGAAAGCAAAGCATCTGAAGGTTGCAGACTGCTTTCCTTCAATGGCCTTTTTACCATCTATCAAATAAAATCTAGGCATTTCCTCCTGTAGTAGCTACAACCAAAAAAAAGGTCTTTAGAGAAGCTGCCTGTAGGTGCTGAGAAGCACTTTGTATACAAATAGGTCCTGCAGGCTTGAATTTAGGGAAGGATCCATCTCTCCATGTCAGCTGGGCAAGAGAATAGCAAAATCTGTCCCTAGATTCAATGTGAAAAACAGTGAAATGTGAGTTTATACCTTCACACTCAGAAAAGAGAAGAAATCTCCTGCCTGAAAGCAGAGGTTGTAAGAACAACAACCTGTGAGTGCTGTCTAGAAAAGGGAGAATGTATCAACTAAAACATCACATAGAAGTGGTTTTGTGTGTCTTTTTAAGAAATAATGAAATATTTCAATCTATGACAATAATACAGTTGATATTTTAGTTTCCTAAAGAGTATCATTTCAACTTTGTTCAGCTGTTTCATTTTTGGAGTTAGCCTGGCTGTGTTAACACAGAAATACCTAGAAAACAGCCTTACAGTGTTCAGGTTTACAAATTTTAATGCATTTGGAAACAACAGAGTTTTCATAGAATGAGAAGCTCATTTCACAGTCAGATCTCACACTAGTAAATGCAGAGTGTACTGAAATACACCTCTCCCTACAAGGACAGGCTGAGAGAGCTGGAGTTGTTCAACCTAGAGAAGACTCCCTGGAGACCTGATACCAGCCTACCAGTACCTGAAGGAGCCTGAAGAAAGCTGAGGAAGAATTGTTTTCCAGAGCATGTAGTTATAGGACAGGGGGCAATTGTTTTAAAATACAGCAGGGCAGGTTTAGATGAGACATTAGGAAGAAGTTCTTCACCAGGAACATGATGAGACACTGCTAAAGGTTGTTTAGAGAAGTGGTGGAGGCCTCAACCCTGAGATATTCAAGGCCAGGCTTGAGGTTCTAAGCTTGAGGTTCCTTGCTCACTGCAGGGGCGTTGGACTGGAAGGCTTTTGAAGACCCCATCCAACCTTGATTCAGTGAAATACATAAGCTGGATGTATTTCTATCACAATTACTATGTTAACATAAGAAACACATCTTGTTCCTCAACTACATAAATAAAATAGATGTCAAGATCAAAGATGCAGAGCACCATACGCACGTACAAGAGGAGGACATCCTCCATGTCAAAACAACACTTGAACTTTCAGAAATGTCAATTAGAGCTCTGTTTTACAGGGTATAATAAATGCTTTTATCACAGAGTACTCAGAGCCCTCACTTGGCCAAACATCCTGCACTTGAATGTGATCAGAGAGATGCCCAACCACCCGTTGCTGTAAACACAGACCCGAGTGGTGAAGAGACATTTCATCAAATCTGGAGGAGCAAACAAACAGTTGCGAAAAGGAAAAATGACATCTTTCCCATCTGATGAGAATTCTGTTTGGTTTTAGTCATTACACAGATGTACAGATCTCTAAATTACCTCTTTAGAAAAAGGACTGGGGCAAAAAACATTCTAAAGTAGCAAATACATTTAGATGAAAGGACACAAATGAAAATGGGGAATACACTTGAGCAATAATGAATTCAAGTGGCCCAAGTGATTGAGTGAAACAAAAAACGCTGGATGTAACAACAACATAGATAATGTTCTACTCTTATAAATAACAGCAAGTACTGAATGTAAGGTCAAGAAGGCCAACCAAAATCAGAGTTGCATCAAGTGGAGTGTAACAGGCATGTTAAGAGAGGTGATTTTGCCCCTCTACTGGGCTCTGGTGAGACCCCACCTGGAATATTGTGTCCAGTTCCTGAGTCCTCAACATAAGAAGGACATTGAGNTAATAGGATGTGTGATGGGAGGACTAGAAATAATGAATGTAAATTGGAAGAGGGGAGATTCAGGCTAGATATAAGAAAGAAATTCTTTACAGTGAGGGTAGTGAAACACTGGAACAGGTTGCCCAGAGAGGCTGTGGATGCCTCCTCTCTTGGAGGTGTTTTGGCCAGGTTGGACAAGGCACTGAGCAGCCTGATCTAGTGGGAGGTGTCCCTGCCTATGGCAGGGGGGTTGGAACTAGATGCTCTTTAAGGTCCCTTTCTAACCCAAACTATTCTATGATTCTGTGAAGTACAGGATAGGGTCCTGCTACAGTGTTAGCGGTAGCTCTGCTTTAAGTCCCCCCCAAGATTTGGGTGAAGTTTCTCCTGAATTGTGACAAATTTCACACAAGAATCTAAAATTGTGATCATTCATCTCTGCTAAGTGCTGGCAGAAACACTATGAATAACTTCTGAACTTCATTCCTGCACTGTCAACAGAAATGGCAAATCTGAGGACACAAGAAATTGCATGCAGAGAAATCCTTTTTTTAGGAAAGGGTCCACCAAGTTGCTCACCTTGCAGTGGTATTAGATTAAACTATCTCAAAAGGAAAGTTGGAAGAGTCTTGGCAGTGCCTAAAATGCATGGGAAAGTCTGAAAAGATAGCAGAATATGGATAATTTGATGGAGATTAAGGAATAATCTGACCCCTGACATGATACAACTGATTTCAGCAGGGCAAATCTTCACCATCAGCATGGCCTGGCCAGAGCTCTGGGACTGGACCTTCTTCTCATCTCCCACATAGCTCTGATTCCAGCTCAGCCTTCTCTGCAGCAAGGGAGAAGTGCTCAGTTTTGCTATATCAAAAATACTTTATGGTACATTTTTCAACAAAGCCAGTTATTATTGCAGAATTCTCAGTTACTATAGAAATGTGCACTCAATTATCTCTTTCCTTGTTCCAATCCCTCCACCCCAGGGTGCAGGAACAATCACCAAAGAAAACAAGAAACAGGGAGGTCATTATGTGCTTTCATCCAACCACACATTTCCTAAACAGTCCACCTTCAAGTGGTCCCTTTTCTTAGTTTCAACAAACACAGGATATTAAATTCAACAGAAGAAGCAAAGAATGCACCGTGGTCACCATTAAAAATATTCACTAATTGTATCATCCACTGAAGAGGTTTGTGTTTCTCCATTTGTCTTCATATTTTTGGTACCCACTTTACAAACACTACATTGTGATATTATTTCCCTTGTCTACAGAGAAAACTGAAAAGTTTGTTGCAGGCAGAGTAACTCTAAAGGAATTAAAATAACAGCAACAAGATCACAAGAAAAGAACCTGAATGGAAAAAGTGAGCTTTATCCATCAGGTCTACAGCCCAACACCATTAACACTAATACCTTTTCTCATTCTAGAGTTTTAGTTGGATTCAATGCATGATTGGAATATTTTCTTTTAGCCTTTGGATGTGAAAGTTCTATACAAACACTATACATTGTGATGATATTACTTTCCTTGTCTACATAGAAAAAAGAAAAGTTTGTTTCGGGCAGAGTAACTCTAAAGGAATTAAAGTAACAGCAACAAGATCACAAGAAAAAAAACTGAATGGAAAAAGTCAGCTTTACCCATCAGATCTGGAACCCAACACCATTAACACTAATACCTCTCCTCATTCTAGAGTTTAAGTTGGATTCATTGCATGATTAGAATATTTTCTTTCAGCCTTTGGATGTAAAAGTTCTATAGGTAAGAGGACAACATGAAGATTTAAAAAAGAATTCAGAATAGAAATTATGTCTAGAAGAATAACAGACCGATTCTTCTGATGGCAATGTAATCTTTTCTAGCTTTTCATTGCTATTTCATCTTCTAAAACAGTAGTGGAGGCTGCATCCTTGGAGGCATTCAAAGCCAAGCTTGCTGAAGTTCTGAGCAACCTGATCTAGTGCAGGATGTCCCTGCTCACCGCAGGGAGTTGGACTAGATGGTCTTTAAAGGTCCCTTCCAACTCAATGCATTCTATACTCCCTGAGCAAAGAACATGCCCACCAAGCAGTGATCTGCTGTAGGATGAAGATCTCTCCCAGATGACACCACAGCTGGAGCTCTCTTGCATTTTTAAGCAGCCCTGCTCTCTAGTATATGGAGCCAGACCTCTGCAATCCCTATTCACCTTTCTGCCCCTCAAAGTCATCACTGCCAAGCCATGAATCTTACAGTAGACAGGACTAACTCTGTATGGTGACATAACTCAGGTGGAAGGAAGATTAATTCTTTGAAGCATCTCCTCTCTCACACTCACCTACTCTTGGGCCCGTCACAAGCCGGTGATGGATTAGGCACCTTCTCTGTGAGCTACAGAGCACAGGAATTTCAGAAATAATTATGAGAACAGACCTGGTATATCTCAGGATTAATTCACATTAAGGCCCTTTTAACAAACAAGATAAACACAGTAACTAATATTCATTACATGAGGTGTTGGACACAAGATTTATTGTATTTAAGGGAACACAGGTGGAAAAATCCTAGGAATGCCTTATTCTAGGAAAAGAGAAGACCAATATATTTGCAGCTTTGTTTAGTTTGAAGTGATTTTTTTTTCTTTTATTATTTATAAAGCAACTTCTCTCCTGGGATTGCAGCTGGTGGGTGCAGTCAGAAGTGCTGCATTTCCAACCAGCTCAGAAGTAAAATTCTAAAGGAAAGCTTTTACTCAGGCCATTTTCATTCAGCCAGAGAACAGGCTGGATGAAAACACTTCTGCCAACTGCACCTGGACACCAAATCCATTACCTGTGGTGAGTAACCAAGTGTTTTATCTAATTATTTGTTTTCTATTCCTCATGTTTTTCAGAATTCAGTTCTCCCTCTTCCTCTCCCCCCCCCCCCAACTAC
>VZTY01027815.1:178497-200189 GCA_013400935.1 Turnix velox
CCACCCTCATGGTGAAGAACTTCTTTCTGATGTCTCACCTAAGCCTGCTCTGCTCTAGAGTAAAGCCACAGCCCCTCATCCTATGGCTCCATGCCCTGGCAAACAGTCCCTCCCCAGCTTTCCTGTAGCCCCTTCACATACTGGGAGGCCACTAGGAGGTTTCCCGGCAGCCCTGTCTCCTCCAGACTGAGCAGCTAACTCTCTCATCTGGTCCTCATAGGAGAGGTGCTCCAAGCCCATGAACATAGAATAGTTTGGGTTGGAAGGGACCTCAAAGATCATCGAGTTCCAACCCCCCTGCCATAGGCAGGGACACCTCCCAATAGACCAGGCTGCTCAGTGCCTTGTCCAGCCTAGTCTTGAACACCTCCAGAGATGGGGCATCCACAACCTCTCTGGGCAACCTGTTCCAGTGTTTCACCACCCTCACTGTACAGAATTTCTTTCTTATGTCGAGTCTACATCTACCCCTGGACCTGCTCAAAAAGGTCCATATCACTCCAGCACACAATTGATGCAAGGTAATTTCCTTTCATGCATGCATTCTCATGTCTTCATCAAGCAGAATTAAGGTTTAAAATGCCATAAAAATGAAGCTGATATTTAAGTTTTTATAAAAGTATCTCTCACCCTTCTTACTATTTTGCTAACACTGACCAAATCTGAAATATTTTATCTAACTGCTGCAATATCTCTTTCAAAGCCAACCAGATAGCTCTCTCCAGTTGCATGGGCTGTCACCACAATAGGCAAACAGTGTCACCTTTTCAGGGCCCAATGGATTATAGAGAAGTAGTGAAGTGCACCATCCATCACAATGGCACTAAGTAGGGTCTAGAAGTAGATTTCAGATCAGATTTTAACTCACAAATGCTGTTGAGACTGTTAGCAGAAAGCACAAATTGGACGGCTCACACACAATGGCCGGGTGATGAATGGACATGACAAGTGGTCAAAGAAAATGAGTCTTGCTATTCTCCAAACAACCTTGTCGAGGTGAAAGCAGAGCTGTAGCTCTGCTGGTAGCCAGGCTGGCAGTCACTTCATGGTTTTATTTGCTTGAACTTCCAGCAAATCAAATATACAAATGAGATACAATGAGGCAGTGGCGCTGGAGCGATATTAGCAATTCAACCTGATTATGTGACACACAATAGAAATTTTCTACTAAGGATGTGTCACATTTGAAAGAAAATTATTCAGATTATGAGTAGCTGTTACAAGAATGCCTTTCTGCAGAAAGCCCTCATGAATCTGCAATCACAACCCACTGTAAGATATTCAAAATATGCTACTTTTCAGTTCCGCTGTGAGCAATCAAGTCACCCTCTGATGGCTGAGCAAGGAAACAGCCAGTGTCTGCTAGTCCTCATTTGAAATTTTTATACTTCCATTAGTTTAAAAAGTAGACATTACTGTGGAGGATCAAAAGCTGGAGAGGTTAGATCACTTTCCATTTATCAAAAAAATTCCCTTTTAGGCAAAACTCCAAGACATTTTGGGCAGACTTTGCAAAGAATAAAAGAAAATACCTAAAGTTTTGTAGGGGTTCTTGGTATCTCAAAGATCTGCCTGTAAAAATGTGCCACAGAGTCATTCTTTGTCTTAGGTACAAGCTTTAAGCTTTGTCAAAGCCCTAGTGATGAGCACATAAAGTGTGTGGGGTTCTCACTGCTGCAGAATCCAATCAAAGGAAAAAGTTTAGCAGTGAAACTGCCAATTTTACATTTCAGAAATGCATGTTGCAATTTATGCTACCTCAGCTAGAAACTTGAGAAATTATGACCCCTTAGTGCCCCCCCAATCCATCTGGAAAGCAAATACAGGATGGCAGCCAGTGAAGACAGTCAGCAGGATGAAAGAAGATAATCCGAGATCTTATTTCACTTGGCAAGTAACAAATCCCAACAGGCAGGATCTTTCTGCTGACAAAACTTCCTAACAAAAGCTACAGTGAGATAATAACACAAATAGGGTTTTTCAAGAGAAAACGGAGCAGATGTGTCAGCTGAGCTGCCACAGAAGAAAGTATGTGAGATCCACAATCATAACTCAGGAGCTCCAGCATCCTGCAGGCATCACTGTGGAAAAACCCAGCTTGCCCTTCCTGCAGGCATCCATCAGGTTATTAGCATTTATACATCAACAAGGACAAAAGTAGCTCTAATCACAACTTCCACATTTCTCCACCCAAGTAAAAGATGATAGTTTATAAACTGAGATTTTTTAAAAATTAAAAAATAAAAAAATCCATATGAAGCATTAAGGTCTAACTAATCTTTAAGTCTGAATTTACATCATATATTTCATAGATGTGTTCATTTTAAGGCTGGGCATTTAACCATGTGTGCTTTGCCAGCCAAGTTCAACAGAAGTCAGTGTTTTCTCACTCTATTCCACCCCAAATGACAGAGACAAATGGATGTATTACCTCAACAGTTCCTTTGGCAGAGTAAGCTGCATATGAGTGCAGGAGGTCTTGGCTCTGAAGTGGTTTGGTCTCTCTGCTGCATGTTTGTCCAGTAGGATAAAAGCATTCACCACTGTTTTTCAGAGTCACTGTGTTTGAAGAAGAGCCTGGTAGGTCAAGCAAAACAGAGTAATTTACCAGTCGGACATCTTCAAGGCCTTGGGAAGCCCACTGAACCAGAATCTTCATTGCAATGTCTACATCATCTTCTCTAGAGAACTGTAACAAATCTCTGAAAAAAAGAAGAAAAACACAAGGAAAGACAGTTTTAGCTTATTTTCCACCAAGACACTTGTTTCTCTACAAGCATCAGCCTGTAATTTTATTCATAATGTGTTATCACACTTGCTGGGGGAAGGAAAAGTAAATCACCCTTCATTTCTTGCAAATAATTTTTTACCAAAAGTGAGATAAAAGCAACTGAATTTCTGGAAAATAAAATAAGGAAAAAAATATTTACAGGAAATGGCCAAACAGAATATAAATAACCTTGAAGAAATTATCACAGCAACTGTTTGAAAATTCACCTCTCTGGTGCTGATCAATTTTCTGATGTAGCATCAGTTTAACCAATCACAAAATATAGGGAAAAAATAATTCACCCTTCATTTCTTGCAAATAATTTTTTACCAAATGTGAGCTAAAAGCAACTGGGAAATAAAATAAGGAAAAAAATATTTACAGGAAATGCCAGAACAGGACTCTGAAGAAATTATCACATTAAATGTTTGAAAATTCACCTCTCTGGTGCTCATCAAGTTTCTGATGTAGCATCAGTTTAACCAACCACTGAATATGGGGAAAAAAATAAATCACCCTTCATTTCATCCAAATAATTTCTTAACAAATATGAGCTAAAACCAACTGGGTTGCTNTCACAAAATATAGGGAAAAAATAATTCACCCTTCATTTCTTGCAAATAATTTTTTACCAAATGTGAGCTAAAAGCAACTGGGTTGCTGGGAAATAAAATAAGGAAAAAAGTGTATGCAGGGAATGCCCAAACAGAACCCTGAAGAAATTATCACAGTAAATGATTGAAAATTCTCTGGTGCTCATCAAGTTTCTGATGTAGCATCAGTTTAACCAACCACTAAATATGGGGAAAAAATAAATGACCCTTCATTTCTTGCAAAAAAAATCTTACCAAATGTANCCTTGCTTTCCTGCAAATAATTTCTTACCAAATGTGAGCTAAAAGCAACTGGGTTGCTGGGAAATAAAATAAGGAAAAAAAATATTTACAGGAAATGCCCAAACAGAAGCCTGAAGAAATTATCACAGTTGAAAATTCTCCTCTCTGGTGCTGATCAAGTTTCTGATGTAGCATCAATTTAAGCAACCATTCAATATGGAGAACACCAGCTGAAGTAACATTTCAAGGAGGGCATAATGCTGAAAATTAGTAGTAATTATATACTTGGCTTAAATTCATGCAGTAAAGCAAAACTGCTAAATAGAATGGAACCATTCCCCCCAATATTGTGCTGTCAGAGAGCTTTCCTCAGGTTCCCTGCCTGCACCAGAGGAAAAGCTGAGCCAACAGCTTGGCAAGCATATGATATGAGCCTGGAAATTATTTTGGCAGTATCTACATGATGGGCCAGCAGAGATCTCAGATGGGCTGGCCAGGGCTTGTATCGCTGGGTTTGTGTCACTGCTCAACACCTGTGACCAGATGGGCCAGAGGATGGTGATGGCACCAAAGGTCCACTCTCCTCCCAGCTAGTGCCAAATGCCACAAGACATAGAGAGTGTTTTAAAGATAACTTGAGAGGATGGACATGCTGAAGGGATAACTTAGGTAGGCAAGCGGTTAAGTAAACACAGCAAGGCAGAAATAAAAAGCTGTTATCCAAGTAAAAAGCGCCACACAAATGCAACATAAGAAACTTGTGGAACATCTGCTGAATTTTGTAAGGAATTTCTTTTTTTAGTGTGTTCTTCTGTGTCTCCATGAAACACTCAGAACTGAGAAACAAGAAAGGGAATCATTGAGACATTGACTTCCAAAAACAGAGATACAAGACTGCTTGAAAACTCTTGTTCACAACCTTCTCTTCACAAAATGACCAAATTTATATTCAGATGCTTGAGGGACTTCAACAGAACCCTTGTCCTGCACACATCAAAAGCCATGGCTGAATGATGCACAGTCATTTTAAAACCATTACTGCAAGTGATAGATACTTGAGAAACCCACCAGGTGGTTTCCAAGCACCATCATGCCCTTGGGAATCCAGTGGGATGCTACAAGCTGAAGGTACCAGTATCACTCCCATCAGGATCCACACTAACCCCAGGGAGAACTCCACCAAGAAAAGCTATTGACAGAAAGTAAGCACTAAGATTTAGAACTCCTTTCTTCACCCCTACAGACCTTTTAAAGAAATTGACTGCCTGGATAACATCAAAAAAGCAAAAAATGAAGTTATAACACCAACTATGGCTTAGAAACAGCTCAAAAATGCGATTCAACATCCAAAGGTCTAATGCAATGTCTAATGTGAATAATTATTCTAACACCCAAAGCATCTTTTTAAAATGAAAAAATTCTTTGTTTAAAGAAATATTCTTGATTCCCAGGATGCACTGCAACAGGAAGGTTATTTGCATATAGAAAGGTCAGACTGGACTGAAGACTTCAGAGCTCCTGTCAGGAGGAATAACTATTTTGCAGATTTAATCTTTTTAAATTACCTAAAGTAAATCTTCAAGCAACTACACAAACCAGACAAGTTAATCCAATCTGTGGTATATTACAAGTTCCCAATATCATCTCCTGTGCCTGCTAATATAATGACATAAACTTCGGCACTGCTGAGAAGCAGAGAAAGTTGTTTGATTAACACCATCATTAACACAATATCTGCATTTCCCTCAGGTGATAGAAACATTAATGGAATAAATAATTGAAGAAACTTATCCCAGGCCAATAAGGTTATGGCACATTGCAACAAGAAGTATTCAGTTCCAATAAAAGGAACTAAACATTAAAAGAAGAAGACACAATAAGCAAATTGCTTCCCTAGTAATGGGAGTAGAGTTACTCTCCACTTCCTAATTAAATAAGCCTGTCTTTGAAACTTTTGTGACGACATGTCTGATTCAGTTAAACAAATTAACACAATATTTATTTCATAAAGTTTTTTAGCATGTTAAAATCAAACTGGGAATTATGGCCACACATTCTATCACAATATATCAGCAGGTATTAGAATACTTCCATAAAACTAATGAATAATTTTAATTTGGTTTTGCAATCACTGGCTTGTAATTTTATTAATGGAATCATAGAACGGTTTGGGTTGGAAGGGACCCCAAAGATCATCTAGTTCCACCTCCCCTGCCATGGGCAGGGGCACCTCCCACTAGACCAGGTTGCTCCATGCCTCATCCAGCCTGGCCTTAAACACCTCCAGGGACTGAGGGGGCATCCACAACCTCTCTGGGCAACCTCTTCCAGTGTCTCACCACCCTCACAGTAAAGAATTTCTTTCTTATATCTAACCTGAATCATATTTGATATGATTCTGCTGACAGCATGGACTGAAAGTCAGAGATAAACTGATTCACTATTTTTATTACCTACTAGTTGGATAATAAGTAGATCTTTATAAAAATAGTAACTCCTAAACCCTGTCAAACTGAAAACAAAAAAGTGCAAAGTTTGGCAGATTGTCCTGGCAAAGTCCCAACACTTGACATGTTCTTCATAATCCTTCTTTACAAATTGCCAATTAACTCGCTCCCTAAAATTTCCAGTGCATTGAAATTCACAGTGGTTAAGATTTAAATGATGGAAAGAACCAGGCCCTGGGGCTGATTATGTTTCTCACTTTTGGAAACAGCTGCACAATCAGTAGGAATCGATAGAAACGCAATTGCCAATTTCCATTTACAATACTGCCTTTAATAACAGCAGCCAGGTTTTTTTATTCCCTTACTCACATTAAAAAAATATAAACTTTTACTCAGCTCAAGTTCTGGCTCATGGAATGAATCTTACAATGGTTTGGGTTGGAAGGGATCTTAAAGATCCTCTAGTTCCAGCCTCCCTGCCATGGGCAGGCACATCTCCCACTAGACCAGGTTGCTCAATGCCTCATCCAGCCTGGCCTTAAACACCTCCAGGGATTGAGGGAACATCTACAGTCTTTCTGGGCAACCTCTCCCCGTGTCTCACCACCCTCACAGTAAAGAACTTCTTTCTTATATCCAGCCTAAATCTACCTGCTTTCAGTTTGCATCCATTACTCCTAGTTCTGCCATCATGTACCCTATTAAAAACTCCTACCCCTGACTTTCTGCAGATCCCCTTCAGGTATTGATGACCTACTATGAGGTGCCCTCCAAGCCTTGTCTTCTCCAGGCTGAACAACCCCAACTCCTTCAGCCTGTCCTCATACAGTGCTCCAGCCCTCTGATCATCTTTGTGGCCCTCTTTTTGACCTGCTCCAACAGCTCAATGTCCTTCTTTTGAGGGCTCCAGAGCTGGACACAGTACTCCACATGGGACCCACCAGAACTGAGTAGAGGGGAATAAACAACAGGAATAACCACAAAGTTCAGGGACATGTCTCAAGCCACTGTTAATCTGCTTAATTTATTGAAGCAGAGCCTGTACAGGCTTAAGATTTAGTCCCAAAAGCTACATCAGATTCAGGTGCTATCTCACCTAATAGGTTCTTCCCAACATTATTATAGAATCATAGAACAATTCAGGTTGGAAGGGACCTTCAAGATCATCAAGTTCCAATCCCTTGCCATAGGCAGGGACAACTCCCACTAGATCAGGATGCTCAGTGCCTAATCCAGCCTGCCCTTAAACACCTCCAGAGAGGGGGCATCCACAACCTCTCTGGGCAACCTGTTCTATTGTTTCACCACCCTCACTGTAAAGAATTTCTTTCTTATGTCAAGCCTGAATCTACCCTCTTCCAATTTACATCCATTATTTCTAGTCCTCCCATCACATATCTCATTAAAAATTCCTACCCCTGCCTTTCTATAGGCCCCCTTCAGGTATTGATAATCTACTATGAGGTCCCCCCTAAACATTTTCTTCACCAAGCTGAACCACCCCAACTCCTTCAGCCTGTCTTCATAAGGCAGTTGCTCCAGCCCTTTGATCATCTTTGTTGCCCTCCTCTGGACCCACTCCAGAGCTGGTAATAACAACCAAAAAAAACCACAAGAAAAGTATCATATGGGGTTATTATATTTATAGACCTCCCCGCATATGTCTCTCTTCCTACCCACAAACTTCTTCCAGGCTGAGCTTTAAATCTATTTACATATGTTAAGGATTTGAGAACAAGTCTCAGTCCATTAAGAGCCAAGACATGGCAGGTTCAGCAGTGCTGGGCGAGCACACAGGACCTTGCCCACCAACTGCTCAGCATATGCACAAGTCCTTTTCACAGTTGCAGCTAAGAGAATTGATGTGGATCCACCACACGTAGCATGTAGCCACAGCAAGCTAAACACGTGCAGGAAATACCACCTGCCCAAGCCACATCTGCTTAGATTTTTAATTACATGTTATTGTTAATTAGGGTGCTCAACTGGATGGTGTCCAACCTGCCCCATCAGATTTCCCATGGTCTCAACTGTCACAAGTCAGCTGTTTCCAAAAAGAAGGAAAAATAAAAGCCTAGGTCCAAGTGAGGCTATTTACCAGGAGGTGAGAATACATCAGAAACATTTTCATGGTACAAACAGTTGTCTGCAGGCAGCTTAGTGCAGGATGGGATCCAGCATCACTTCAGGTTGTGTTGGAAAAGCCTCCAGAGAGAGACCTCCTCAACTGGTCCAAACAGTAGAACCATGACATGTCCTTTGTCACATCTGCCATCATACTCTGAACATATTCTGAACATTTTGGGCATGATTTTAGCACTGATTTTTTGACAGTTATGGGTCAATAAGAAATTGGGGTAGGACTTTATAATAGAGTTCAGGATAACAGGAGTAGGAGTAATGGATGCAAATTGGAAAAGGGGAGATGTAGGCTGGAGATAAAAAAGAAGTTCTTTCCTGTGAGGGTGGTGAGACACTGGAGCAGGTTGCCCAGAGAGGTTGTGGAAGCCCCCTCAATCCCTGGAGGTGTTTAAGGCCAGGCTGGATGAGGCATTGAGAAACCTGGTGTAGTGAGAGGTGTACCTACCCATGGCAGGGGGGTTGGAACTAGATGATCTTTAAGGTCCCTTCCAACCCAAACCATTCTATGATTCTATAATTCTATCTATTGTGTTCCTTCTTGTCACGTGTTGACCATAATAATGACCAAAACTAACAGGTAAGTCTATGCTTCCTAAAGCAAAACCGAACAAAATAATACTAGTCTAGTACATAAAAGCAATGGAAAAGTTAGGTTAAATATAATATTTGGACGGTAGATATGGGTCAGACACGGTGGGACAAGTTATTGCTTCATTTTGCCTGCTTTTTGGCCAGCCAGTCTCATCACCCACAGCAGTCTCCCCCTTGGAGATGGACCTCACATGGAAAGTAGGGTTTTTTGCCTGCCCTATGTTGTCACCCAGTTCTGCCTGACAGAAAAATTTATACATGGTTTATTAAAAGAGAATGATGAACGTGTGCTCTGTCCTAAGGATGGGAAAGCTAAAACCCTGTTCATTTTTTGGTAAAAACATACTGTTCTTGCTATCAAAGGGAGCATTTACAAATCTGCAGCTGCCTATCTTTATGAAGGCTACAGAGTGGTGAAAATATAGATATAATGCTATTAACATAAAGGAAGAAGATCTACAGCAGCTTTTACTTCTCACAGAGACAGAATAAATGTAATTTATGAAACCATAAAAAAACATAACGTCAGATAAAAGAACACCAGCTCTAGGTTTGGTTGCAATTCTCCAGCAGAAAAAATATTTCCAAATTATTCTTTTAAGCAACAATGTGCACTATGGCTTTTGGGTATTTCACAAATAAAAAGGGAGCTGAGTCTTAGAGAGACTTTCTAAATCTTAGACACTTAGAAAAATAATACCACTAATGCACAAAAGTACTTATAAACAAAACTTTATGAAGTTTTGGGTTTTTTCTGGGTCCAACTGGGTGTTAGCCATTCACATGGATATGTACCCTCTCCTATCATCATACAACTACATGCACAACATCTTCAGGGCAACTTTCTCATTCTCCTGAGAACTTCTCTGTCATGGGGCAGAAGAACACCCTCAGATCTCAGGCTGTGCTGGCTTTCAAACTTAGATTTTTCTTTTTTTTTTTTGCATTATAGGGGTTTTTTTTTTCCACCACAGTACTACCAAGCATATTGCTACTACCCGCTGCATCAGACAAAATGCCTTTCTTTTTTTTTTTAATAAAACTAATGGGGATAGATCAAATCTCACTTGCCACCATCAGGATGCAAGCCAAGCTTGCATTCAAAGCAGATGGTGGAAGGCACTGAAAAATGACTGATTCTCTCATTCATGATTTCACAGTGTATTGGGAAAACCAGCAATTCATTGTTTCTCTCCACTAAACATTGCAAAGTCATAACTTGACCGTAGGTGAGCTTTACAAAGCTGAGACATCTTGATGTCAGTCATGCTGACATCTTGACAGCATCTAAATCTTCCAAATGCTTAAGAACTTCAGAATGCCAATATGAGTTCCAACAAAGGTCTTGCAAACGATTGCCCAGAAGAGACTAAAAGCAGGGAAAGCACTCACAAAATCCCTCAACTACTTGACCTGTCTATTTTAAGCTTAGAAGATATTTGGGGGAAAAAAAAAAAACAATCAATACCTTTGAATATCTGTGACTTTTTGGAAAGCATTCACCTTTTCAGCAGTAACACACCACACTAAACTGAAAAAGGCTGGTTTAGGTCTATTTGTTGAACAAGCAACAATTCTTCCAGTTACACATTCTTTTGTTATGGAAACATCCGTGTTAAACCCTGATTCTTGCCTATTTCAGGCTGCCCAGAGAGGTGGTGGAGGCTCCATCCCTGGAGATATTCAAGGCCAGGTTTGCTGAGGCTCTGAGCAACCTGATCTAGTGCAAGATCAGTGCTCACTGTAGGGGGAGGGGGGGTTTGACCTTTGAAGGTCCCATTCAACTTAACACATTCTGTGACTCTGACATCAGACATAGAAGCAAAATAGTATTATTTTAAAACAGAGTTAGCCTAACAGCATGCTCTGAGTTCAAGGATTTAAATGGTCTGCTAATGGAAACCTACTGATCATCTATTACTACTTAGAAAGGAAAGGAAATTGTTGAAACTGTTATTGACTGATGTAAGTGCAGTAACTGAAGCAGCCAGAGAATCATAGAATGGTTTGGGTTGGAAAGGACCTTAAAGATCATCTAGTTCCAACCCCCCTGCCATGGGCAGGGACACCTGCCACTACAACAGGGTGCTCAATGCCTCATCCAGCCTGGCCTTAAACACCTCCAGGGCTTGAGAGAGCATCCACAACCTCTCCAGACAACCTGTTCCAGTATCTCACCACTTTCACAGTAAAGAACTTGTTTCTTATCTCCAGCCTGACTCTCCCCTTTTCCAATTTACATCCATTATTTCTAGTCCACTCATCACATAGTCTATTCAAAAGTCCTACCCCAGCCTTTCTGTAGGCCCCCTTCAGGTGTTGATAAGCTACTACGAGGTTCCCCCTGAGCCTTATCTCCACCAGGGTGAACCCTTTTATTTCTTTTTTCAGTAATACTTGATATTTTAAGTCTCTATTTGAGAAGCAACTATAGGTGTGAATTGCATCCCAGCATAAGGAGGGTTCTTATTTAATTCTATTGCATTTGGTTTCCTAAAGCAACAGAGTGAACCATCTCAGTATTTCATGAATCAGCAGCATCCACAGGCATCAGTCATAAAAATCTCTCATTTGAAGTCAGAAATTGGTGGGCAAAGAACTGGAGGGGTTAGTTAATCTGCATCCCTTGCCAGACAGCCAAAACAAGATGCACCTATGGCAGGGGGTTGGAACTAGATGATCTTGAAGGTCCCTTCCAACCCAAATCACTCTATGATTTTATCTCTACAAACTCCAAATTCATAAAAAGAAACAGGTCCTGAGTTCCAACCAACCATGCCCTGCATTTTCTACTGGGTTACTGTGCCAAGGGCAATGCACAGCAGAGCTGAAGGAAGACTGTGAAGAAAAGCATGTCCCCACCTTGAAAGTGTTTGTGACTCACTCTGCATTCCCAGGCAGAGCAGAGCACTGACCCAGCAAATCTTCACAACTGTATAATCTTCTTTTCTTCCTGGAGCACGGGGAATCTGTCAGTGTCTCAACAAGAAGTGACCAGATGCATAATCAAGTCCAAGTGGTACCTTTTACTGTCAGAGACAATTACCTTTACTTCCAGAAAGAGGCCAATTCTCTATCTATGTGAAAGTGGTAGAAGTTCTACTAACACTTTTTTACACAGAAAACCTATTGATCAAAAAAAGACCCCACCTCGAAACTTTGCTTTTAATATAAGAAGAAAACTGCTGATCAAAATAGAAAAATCTCAATACTGCCTAACCAGCAGTATTTTATTCCTTTCATTAGGTGACACTGTGAACTGCAAAGGAATGAGATGGAATGCCAGGTTTTATTTGTACATCTTCATCTGAACTCTGTGATTCAACTTGTGAATAATAACCCAGCTCCCAAAGGACAAGGAGGAATTAAGAGAGCAGGCTAACCCCAAATCCTAGCAACACTTCACAATGCTTAGAAAAGCTACCTATTATTTGAAGACTTAGGATTATTTGGAATTAGAAAAATCTCCAAATAGATGCTTAATTTCTAAAATTAAAAAGAAGGAAAACCCATCATTTTATCTCATGAATCTCAAGATGTTAACCCTATACCATGTCAACTTTCTGTTACCAGCCTCATTTTCTACTCAATATATGTTAATTTAACAGTGTGATTCCAATAGAGCTGGAGAATTCTAGCTAATATTTCAGCTTGGATGTTTTATGAAAGTGTTTGAGACCATTCAGCTGTATTATTTAAAATGAAAATTAAAAAATAAAAAAACGGGAGAAGAGATACAACAGCATTCCTTCATATTTATGCAAGACAAACGTTATCCTGAGCGTCATATCACATGGCTCAGCTCAGATAATCTCCATTTCAGCTGAATTTTTTTATCTGACAACACTGACAGCTTGGAAGTGACCCTTCAGTTCTAATATGTAAGTGAGGAAATCACTGATAAGCAGAGCGGTGTCCCCGAGTTATTTATGCTGCACCGCAAGAGAAATGGCTTGTGGGTACACAAAAACCTCTTTCCAAAGGAGGGAGCATAAAAATCTCACGGAGAAAAGCTTGGGAAGAGACCACAGGAGATCACTTGGCTCCAGGCAGCCTTCTCTCACCCCACTGTCACCCCAGACTGATGTTTTCCTGCCCTGCTCCAAATATAGAATCTCCTTGTCTGTCCTAAATAACCACCCCATGCGTTTCAGCTCACTTTATTTTCTCCTTTTCACAACTGATGTACAGTCTAATCCTCTTCTCTTTGGAACAGTTATTTTTAACTCACCCTCCTGCATCTGATCTTCTCTTAAACCTTTCTTCATCTATTTCCTCAAAGCTTCTGCTCCCCAAAATCTCCAACTGCCCTCCCTGCTGCCCCTTTTCCAACCTGTCCTTGCTCCTCCTGACACTGAGTTCCAGCAAAGGGACACAGTGAATTTGCCACTTGCACTGAAAATGAATTATTTGTATCCAATTATCTTTTGCCTCCATTAAAGTCAATTATTATTCCTCTGCTGTCCTTTATTCCAACATCACCTCTGTACATCACCAGTAATTTCACAAGACCTTAGCACTGACACTTCTAAGCCTTTTCGACTTCTCTCAGTGCCACAAAACCCAAACCAGTTGCTCCATAAAGTCCACACAACTCCAGGAAAGCACATCCTCAAGGGATACAACACAAAATCCAGACATCCAGGGCATCACAGGAGATATTCTTCCAGAAAAGTCCCAGGAAAATGATCTTATCCACTCTTCCTCCATCCTCATTTAAACACTGTGGCATCCAACATCCTCTCCTTTCACCCTGCAAAACCAAAAATGCAACTTCCTCTCCCAAAACCAATTTATTCAGCCATAAAATCATGCTAGTATTTCACAGAATCACTGAATGGTTTGGGTTGAAAGGAACCTTAAAGATGATCTAGTTCCAACTCCACTGCCATGGGTAAGGACACCTCCAGACCAGGTTGCTCAATGCCTCATCCAGCCTGGCCTTAAACACCTCCAGGGACTGAGGGGGCAACCTGTTCCAGTGTCTCACCACCTTCACAGTAAAGAACTTTCTTATCTCCAGCTTAAATCTCCTTTATTCCAATATATTTATGACCTTTCTTCATCCAAAAATAAAACAAATCACATCAAGTGTCCCAGGAACAATGGGAGGTGCTTTCATGGAGCCTACACCTAACAGTCTAATTAATTTCCAGTCTCTCTTAAGATACAACTAAAATTTCAAAGTCCAATTTCCAGCACGTAAAGCACAAACAGAGCACAAAGAAAACCAAGCAGCAACATGCAAATAGTCAGAAATTGCAATCAAGGATGAAAAATGCCCCCCAGTACTCAACACTCTGCAATGTGCAATCACCTGAGTTGCTCACTGCAAGAACAACCAGGACATTGTGCTAAAGCATCTGAACTTGAGGGCCAGAGGCTGTTGCTAGGCAGTAAAGAGCAAAGTGATCCATTCCAAAGCTGCAGTATCAATTAAATCTTGGGAAAAATAAAAAGCTGAATGGTTACATTAATGGCAAATTTTGGTACATTTTCTCGTGTCTCTTCCAGCAAAGCTATGATGATGCTGAGAATGCTCTTAATGTGATGTTCTTCAAGGTACAGACTGATGTGAGGATACAGGATTCAGAAATTCAGCAGAAGAGCAGGTTTTCACTGGCTATGCCCAAACTAACATAGAATCATAGAATGATTTGGTTGGAAGGGACCTTGAAGACCATCCAGTCCTTGAGCAGGGACACCTCCCACTAGTCCAGGTTGCTAGAAGCCCTGTCCAAGCTGCCCTTGAACCTTGAATCCCACCAGGGATAGTATCAGATGGGAGGACTAGAAACAATGGATGTAAATTGGAGGGGGGTAGATTTAGACTTGACATAAGAAAGAAATACTTTACAGTGAGGGTGGTGAAGCACTGGAACAGGTTGCCCAGGGAGGTTGTGGATGCCCCTTCTCTGGAGGTGTTCAAGACCAGGCTGGATGAGGCACTGAGCAGCCTGGTCTAGTGGGAGTTGTCCCTGCCTATGGCAGGGGGGTTGGAACTCGATGATGTTTAAGGTCCCTTCCAACCCAAACTATTCTATGATTCTATAACCACAGCTTCTCTGCGCAACTGGGGCCAGGGGCTCATTCCTCTAAACACTGTAGGAAAATAAAAACACTCCCATCATCATCTGCACCTCTTCTTCCATCTACTATGAAGACAAAGCCATCCATTAGCATATCTATTAGTGCAAGATGTCCCTGCTCACTGCAGGGGGTTGGCCTAGATGGCCTTTCAAGGTCCCTTCCAACTCAATGCATTCCATCATTCTATCCAGCTGGAAGTATTTTAGGAAACAAAGAGTCCATTTGTTATTACTATGACATGAACACTCGTATTCCTGGTAACAAACTACTGATGTGGGGTTGTGCAGCCACAACATTTCATCTCCAGTTTCTTTAAAATCTCTGACATTAGCACACATGACAGGTTCACTGACACATAAAAAGGATAAATATCAAAATGGAAACACTAATTAGAGGTTGGAAGCCTAAATATATTTAGCCAAGCTGAACCATAAAGAGCAACCTTTGATTTTCCTTAATCAGGGCAGTAAGAAAAAAGCAGAACAGATTTAGTCATGTAGGTACACAATAAAAATTAAAGAAAAACATCCCCACACCACAAAATCAGGCAAAAAACATAAAATTTGACAACTGTAACTACAACTGAAGGAATATGAAAATGGAGGTATGCAAAAACTATGTTTTTAGAGAAGTAAAGACAGATTAGATTTAGTTTTATTTGGTATATTAAGGAATCTACCTTCAAAAATAGGAGAATGAAGTATCAGTTTCAGTGTGCATTGTGCCCAGTCTTCAACATCTTTCTTCATCTGCACCAAATGATCTGTAGACATCATTTTAAAGCATTTGTGCTACTTAATGTGAAATCATTGGAGCCTTTTGCTGCCCTGTATTTTCTACTGGGTGAAAACAAGCACAAAGGAGGTTGTACAACTCTACTGCCACGACACAGGAACATACAACCCCAGCCACAAGTCAAAAATGCTGCTTTAATACCAAAATACATATACTTAGAATTATAGACTCTCTCAGTATTTTCTAGGGCAAAACCAAAGAAAACTAGGATTGCATTTACCACC
This sequence comes from Turnix velox, assembly GCA_013400935.1. Lineage (NCBI taxonomy): Eukaryota > Metazoa > Chordata > Aves > Charadriiformes > Turnicidae > Turnix > Turnix velox. Next base: position 194,393 of record VZTY01027815.1, read on the forward strand.
ACTTGAATTTTGTTTAGGTGCTTAATGAAGTTACTTGAAATAAAAACTTCCCTTTCAGTACAAGCAACAATTATGACACCTGAGTAATTTAGGGTATATCAAAAGGCAAAAAGGAGTAGGAAAACTACATGACTAAAGCCTTGCCACTGAATTAAACAGTGATCTGGAAATGCAGGCAGCATTGAGTGAAACAAATTGTGGATTTGATTCAATCTGATCACCAATTAAAATAAATATCACATTTGGTTAAGCTCAGAAATTCTCTTTATCTGAAATCAGCCTAACGCAGAAGGCAAGGGGAGATGCTGAGCATATTTTCAGGCACAGTTAATAGTTTTGTCAACAAAATACAGTAATGGCTGTGATATTTATGTAAGCAATATCTTCCAGAGAGCCTACAGGATTCAGGAAAGCAAAAAAAATAAGAAGACTTAAGCCTCAGCTTTGAATTGCATAAGTGGGAGCATCTTTTCTCTGCACCGTTTCAAACAGCAAATTTCCTTCGCTAAGGGCAGCGAGGCTGGGTAATTGCAGACACTTGGTACACACAGACAGAGCACAAAAAGGCTGCAGTCACCCAAGTATCTGCCACTAAGTGAAGTAAGATGAAGTCTTTAATAACGGTTATTTTAAAGGGAAAAAATCTTTGCTGCTTTATTTTTCTCAGTGAGCTCTAATGCTATCAAAACTGTTAAATCCTGCCTCTATCCGCTCCACTTCCTGAGGTTTTGTGTTTTGCTTCATTTTCTGGGTTCTGTTGGAGGGGGGCTCAGGGGTTTTATTCTTTATTCAGTTTCTCTCCCCATCTCTCCTCACCATCCACCTCTTCCAACAACAAACAACCCTTCAATAGCCTAAGTCTTTGGTTTGGTCTCTTCCTTCACCACATTTCCCTCTGAAATGTCCCTTGTCAACTCACAATCACAGAATATCAGGGACTGGAAGGGACCTCAAGAGATCATCTAGTCCAATTCCTCTGCCAGAGCAGGAACACCTAGACCAGGTCACACAGGAAGACATTCAGATGGGCTTTGAACGTCTCCAGAAAAGGAGGCTCCTCAACCTCTCTGGGCAGCCTGTGCCACCCTCACAGTGAAAAAGTTCTTTCTCAGATTCCCGTAGAACCCTCCTGTGTTCCAGTTTGCACCCATTCCCCTGAGTGCTCTCATTGGAGGTCACTGAGAAGAGCCTGGCTCCATCTTCTTAACACTCATCCTTTCCATATTTATAGGCATTAATGAAGTCACCCCTCAGTTTCCTCTTCTCCAAGCTAAGGTCACCCAGCTCCCTCAGCCTTTCTTCAGAAGGGAGATGCTCCAATCCATCATCTCTGTGGCTCTCTGCTGCACCCTCTCAAGCAGTTCCCCATCCTTCTTGAACTGAGGCCCCTCTGAACTCCACCTCACTTTCCCACATTACTCTATGTGCCAGGCCAACAGGACCAGCAAACAAATTATTTGAACCCTGGGACTAAATAAGTAACTGATGAAGCAAATACACCTTGAGTAGGGACAAAGAATTCACCCTTGATGAGGAACAGGACCACATCCACCTCCTTTCACTTCCAGCATCACAAGGGAAAGAATAATTACTCCAGAAGCATAGGTTCATGGAAGCAACTTACTCAAAACACCCAGACAGTGAGCAGGGAGAGGAACAGCCTTGTTGCTGGAATTTTGCCACCTTGTACTCAGATTTTAAAATATGAAATAAAAGTGATGTCACCTGAGATGACACAGCAGCCTGTGCCCACATCTCTGCTCTCTTGGCCAGCAAAAGGCACAAACTCTCATAAAAATGGGTGAAACCTTTTTCCACCTTGATAATTAGGTTCTAAATTTTATTTAATGATGTTACTCACACTCTTTATGACTAAAAAACTACCTCATTTTTGGAGGAACAAAGGAGTTGCTTATTTAAGAGGTTTCAGGGTGGGGGGGAAATCATTATTGGACAATTTTGTGTAACTGTGTTATTTATCTCTCACATTTACAGAGATGAGAAATGGGGAATGAGAAAAATCTTTCTCTGCATTATCTTATTGTCTCTTCACCCTGGCCATTCTATTAGGGGATGCAGTTTAATATCACACTTCTATGAAGACAACAAAAGCTTTACAGCATCCTGGATAGATTATTTCTAAGATGCATTTCATAAATCATCACCAAAACTGCCCTCTATAGATATATATTTAGTATAACTATACGCAATTGCAAAAATGAACTAAATTACCCATGCCCAAGATTTCTTTTCTTAAGAAAAGATGGTTAACATCAAAATCCCAGATCCACATTTAGATATATAATATCTTGAACTGAAAATTAGGTCATGAATAAAGGAGTTTCATTAAATAGTTAAGTAGCTTAACCCTAGAAACTTCAGCATCAGCAGCTGCAGATGTTTCCCCCACAGGGATTATCGTCCCAATTCCTCCCCTATACCTTTGTCCTCCCTCTGAAAATTCCTATTTATCCACCTCTGCTGATGGAACAATGAACAATCAGGCTGGCTTTATTTACCTATTTTAAACACTATATGTTTTTAATCCATCACATATAGTAGCTCCATGATATATTTTGGCAGCAAGACATTTCTCTAAGACTAATTACAACCTTTAAACAAGCCACTACTCAACACAAGTCCACTTCCAGCTCTTCTCCAGCACCCACAGCAGGCACTGGCTATTCTCTTCCCTGAAATGAAATCACAGCATCAAAAATCTTCCAGCTGAATGGGCTCAACCTTTTTAAAAGTGTGCAATGAATATGATGAAAGAAACTGCAGGACTCCAGCAACCAGGTTAAAAACCTCAGTAAGCAGCCAGGAGATGGCATGAAATGAGACCAAGTGGTCTCTACATAATGAAACAACCATCTCCTGCACCTACAGCAGCTTTCAAATACTAACAAACAATTTTATAATAAAACAATACATCTGCAATGGTGAATAGATAGAAAAAAAAGCACAGGTGAAGGCTTTGAGAAGCACAGTGCTTCTGTCTGTCCACATTTCCAGAACAATTCCATGTGAAATAATGCTTGTTGGGACACAGATTTCCACATGCTATCAAATTAAGGATAAAACCCAAACCAGAAGGAATTTAAGAGGAAAATATCTCCTTTTCTCCCTATATAAAAGGAGGTCTCTAGCATGAATTCTAAATTTAAAGCTAATTTTAAAATTAATATGAACAATAGCATTTCCTTTTAACCAAAATCAGATAAGAGCTAACTACATACAAACATACCTGGTAGCTGTGCACATGCATGTGACTGAGACTGGAAGAAGCCTGAGTCCTCCTTCACCCACATCCATTATTTCCCAGTTTAAGGCTGAGAGGTGCTGAAGACCCCATCCCAGGAGGCATTCAAGGCCAGGCTTGATGAAGCTCTGAGGAACATGATCTAGTGCAAGATACCCCTGGTCACTGCTTGGGTGGTTCAACTAGGTAGCTTCTGAAGTTCCCTGCCAACTCAACACATTCTATGACTCTAAATAATCAAGGCACCTCCTGATGTCACCAAAAACCATATCATTCAGAACCAAGATGCTTTCTTTGCCCTGCTCAACTCCACTCCTGTGGGATGAAGCAAATAGCCCAAGAGACACAGCTCCTTCCACCAGGCACCATCACCTACCAAAGCCTGGGAGAAACAGCCTCCAGATGCTAATTCCCATTTTAAAGAGAGAACTCCACACATTAGCATGTCCAGCTGGGGAAATACCTTCACCTGTTTCTCCAGCTGTCTTTGTAAAATGCCCCTTTAACTCTGCAGGGTCACAGCTGCCAAAAACATAAGAAAATTGAAAGGGAGAGAGAGAGAGACATTTTGTTACCATCTAAAAAGTTTAGGCAAACAAAAGCAACACCTGTTTTTCTCCTTTTCAAAGATTATCATTGAGTATTTGGATTTTAATACGCTGAAGACCTTTATTTTCCAAGACACAAACTACTGAGCCTACTGATGGTATCTTAAACTTACAGCTCCTCAGTATCTTTAGGAAATCTGATGATTACAGGAGTGTTATCAGAGCCATTAAAAAAATAAACCCACTATCCAACAAGGTCAAAAATTTAATGTAAGCTCCTCGGATACAAGAATTACAGGATCACATCACATAGATAGAACTCTGCCTGGCTGGGTTAATTACAGAGCAAAACTATGCCCATAAAGTCATAGGGCCACACAAAGGGTAAAGTTTAAATTCATCAAATCCTTTCTGCACACTGCCTTCATGTTCATAACATCCAGCACGGCAAAGTCACTCCCCTTATGAAATCCTATCAAATGTCAGCACTTATGGAAAAGCATTAGTTGCAGTGTGCTTCAAAAAATCAAAGTGCTCAGTTCCACTGACCCATTTACATCAGAAAATATGTTTTTTCAATAATTATTGTACAAAATTCTTTGAAGCAAATCACTATTTTCCATCACCTCCCAAAAGCAGGTGGGCCAATGACACACAAAATATTTTCTTCTGGTAACTTCCACCAATAGATAACTATTTATTTTCTGTACAGCCTTCCTACATAATGAAAACATGAAAATTATATACCCAAACCCACAGAAAACACTTAAATAAAAGGCTTTGAAATGCCTGAAAGAGACAGATAGATGAATATAATCTGATTACACACCTCCAAGCAAGTATTTCCAATTCTCATAGCTCAGATTATCAAATAATTCCTGCTAAGACAACCATTAGAAAGGTTATTAAAATCTAGAATTGCAGTTGTCAGCTGATGAATGTATAATAAATATGGCATCATGCACATGGCCATAAGGAGGCAATACAACAGGGGTTATTTTTGAAAATGGGAGACTTTTCAACAATATATGACTTTTAATATTGTAATTCTTTCAACTTCTTGAGGAAATATTCAGGACACTCAGGGAGAAGCAGTAATCTTTACAGTTCAGGGGGGTTTTTGGGTTTCTAGAATGTATCAATGCTGTTATTACTCAAAATCCTCAGAATGTTTTTGGCATATCCCCTTCAGAAAGGTTCAGTCAGAGCCTTCAAACATCTAAAATACATCTTAAAGCCATTTCATAAACATAAGCTGGAGCAAAGAAGCAAAAGATCAAGACACAACAAGCTGCCAACATCCCGTTGTCCTTTAACAGCTTTCACTTTGGGCACATGAGTATAATGTGATAAATTATCAGCAAGATTTTTACAGGATTAAATTGCTATTATTGAGACAAGCAAATAGAACTCAAAATGTCACATGTGGCTCAATGTGGAGCCTTTTCCCCCCCTCAGCTTGATTCTTTAATTCCTATAGAAAAATAGACAGCAACAAATAAAAAGTTTACAGTCATGCAAATTCATTTTGCTTTCATCTCAGACGCCAGGATACTGTGATGATGTCAGATTCCATTTTAAAAATATTTGAGCTTTTGGGATGACAAAGGAGAACGTGACAGAATGACCCAAGAACACCCGGCAGTCAGATCACAAATTAAAGTATTTCTGTTGAATGTAACTACTCTCACAGCTTGAGCAAGTTACAAAAGGGAGAATGAGTCATTTGCTGTGTGATGTTGTTATGTGAAAGAAAAAAAGTCTCAGAGAGGGACCGTGGAGTCACAATTCTTTGAGCTGAAGCTCCTCAAGCTTCAGTGGTGTTCCTCAAGGATCAGGACTGGGACCAGTGCTATTTAACATCTTTGTAGGAGGTATGGACAGTGGGATTGACTGCACCCGCAGCAAGTTTGCAGATGACACCAAGCTGTGTGGTGCAGTTGATATACCAGAAGGAAGGGATGCCATCCAGAAGGACCTTGAGAGG
>VZTY01027815.1:206483-224229 GCA_013400935.1 Turnix velox
TCATATCCCTGCCAGAGCCAGGAGAAGGTTTTATAGTGAGGGGGGTGAGACACTGGAAGAGGTTGCTCAGAGAAGTTGTGGATGTCCCTTCCCTGGAGGTGTTTAAGGCTACGCTGGATGAGGCACTGAGCAACCTGGTCTAGTGGGAGGTGTCCTTGCCCATAGCAGCGGGGTTGGAACTAGGTGATCAATCTTGAAGGTCCCTTCCAACCCAAACCATTCTATGAAGCAGCAGCAGATGTCTGGTAGTGCAGTGTGTAGCAGGGAGGAGCAAAAGGTCCATCATTTGTCTTCCTCTCACAGAGAAGGTGGCAGGAGGACAAGAAGGCCACCAAGAGGGACAAAGCCACACAGGCCTGGCTCTCAGGATGTCACAAGAGGATTACCAGACATAGGCTTTGCTGTGTTAGGTGGTATGTTATATATTAACACTAAAAGCACAAACCTGTCTCTCTTGTTTAACTCACTTCTCCCCTAGAGCCTTAAATCCCACTATTCTCTCTCTCTCTTCTCAACTTGAGATTACTTTTGGCTGTCTTATCAGTCTCCTCCAGACTGATAGTTTCTCAAAAGCAGATATATCCTCCATGCAGGTGTCTGACAGGTTTGGTCTCACTTCTGATGACATCTTGGCTGACAGCACATCACAGACACAGATACATTCAACTATACCTCAACACACCTGAAAACTCCAACCAGAAAAAGTTTTCCTCTTTTTTTTTCCTTAAAGATTATTTCCATTGTGACCTTTCCACTAGATATTAGTTATCAATCTAATGAATTCACGCCATCAGAAAAGTAGGGATCCAAAGAAGTGGGGAAAAGTCTTCATTTCTGACAATGACTGAAATGGAATTGTCTTGACTATTAGAAATGGAAATAGCTGACTAGTGGCTTGAATGCAGCCCTGAAGAGAGGGAATATGGGGGTGTCAGTGGATGACAAACTCAACGTGAGCTACCAGTGTGCACTTAGAGCCCAAAAGGCCAACCCAGTTCTAGGCTGCATCAAGAGAATTGTAACCAGCAGGTCAAGAGAGGTGATTTTGCCCCTCTACTTGGCTCTGGTGAGACCACAACTGGAGTTACTGTGTCCAGTTCTGGAGCCCTCAACGTAAGAAGGACATCAGTCTATTGGAGCGGGTCCAGAGGAGGGTCACAAAGATGACCAGAGGGCTGGAGCAACTGCCTTTTGTGGACAGGCTGAAGGAGTTGAGGTTGTTCAGCCTGGAGAAGAGAAGGCTCAGGGGGAACCNAGACACTGGAGATCTTGTGGATCCCAGAGAACTTGTGGATCCCCACTCCCTGGAGATGTTTAAGGCCAGGCTGGACAAGGCATTGAGCAATCTGGTTTAGTAGAAGGTGTCCCTGTCCATGGCAGGGGGGTTGGAACTAGATGATCTTGAAGGTACCTTCCAACACAAACCATCCTATGATTCTATGATCATTAACAAGGCACGTTACCCTTTTTCATCTCCAAAATTTAAGTTCTGGCAATTTCCCTCAGCTTTTCCCCAAGCAGAAAAAAAAATAAAAATAATAGAATCATAGATTGTTTTGTGACATTAGGGACCTTAAAGATCATCTAGTTCCAAGCCCCCTGCCATGGGCAAGGGCACGTCCGACTAGAACAGGCTGCTCAATGCATCATCCAGCCTGACCTTAAGCACCTCCAGGGCAGGGGCATCCACAGCCTCTCTGGACAACCTCTTCCAATGTCTCACCACCTTCACCAAAAAGAACTTCTTTCTGATATCCAGCCTGAATCTCCCCTCTTCCAATTCACATCCATTATTTCTAGTCCTTCCATCACACATCCTCTGGAAAACTTTTGCTTCCCCTCCTCCTCAAAACCCCTTGCATTTAGATAGTTAATAGAAATCTGCATTTGCCTCACAAAACTTTTTGCAGAAGAGTCAGAAAACGCTTTACCCCAAGGCATAATACAACCATTAACTGAGCTGTAATTATTGACTGTGAATTCTTACAGCGTGCTCTGATGCATTTGGCACTGGCACGGAACAGGAGGCAGTAAACTAATTCAATTACATGCCTGATCTGTGAAGTTTATTGATCTTCAGAAGTGGGGCGAAGTCATGCAGCCTTAACTGTGAAAGTGAAGACGACGCTGAAAATATTTACTGTCTCCCTCCTTGCCTTTTTTGCTGCTTTTGGTTTTCATTAATTAATGGTGTTATGGGTTGCTAAACTGGAGCCCACACCTTTTTTTTTATTATTATCAGGCATAGTGAAATTTGGAAATACATGTTTCAAATGCTACCACTGATCCTGTATTTCCTCCATTTCTGAAGAAGAAAGGCACAATATTTTAGAAGTGTTTGATATTGACATAATTTAACCTTTAAATCTTTAAGATTCCTACCTAATGTCACCTACAAGTCAGAACATTGTTTAATTGAGAAAATTTATAAACTAGTTGCTCTATCTCACTCTCCAAATCTATTTTCTCTGACTGAGGCAGAAATTATAGGTATCACAGAATGATTTGAGTTGGAAGACATCTTAAAGATCATCTAGTTCCAGCCTCCCTGCCATGGGCAGGGACACCTCCCACTAGACCAGGTTGCTCAGTGCCTCATCCAGCCTGGCCTTAAACATCTCCAGGGATTGAAGGGGCATCCACAACCTCTCTGGGCAACCTCTTCCAGTGTCTCACCACCCTCACCATAAGGAATCAACAGTACTCTTTTGTTTCTCTTAGACATAACAGTAAGTTTCTAGTTAATTGGTCAGAATTTGCCATTTTACTAAATATATTGATGCTGCTGAAAAATGTTCATCTTTTCTCAAATGGAATTCTCAATGTGATATAAATGTGAAGTCTTAGAAGTATCTAAGTAGGCAAAAAGGTTGGTAGAATTTGGAAAACATCCTTTTTCTTCCCCAACCCCATCTCCTTTAATACAACACTGCCTTGTGTTACAGCCCCTATATTTCTTAGTGATGGCACTAGGGGAGCTTCCCTATTTGAAGCAGCATCTTTATAGATTTCATAAGGATGCTGATCTCAGTTTAACAAGCATCAGAAAGCATCTGGCAATCACACCCCTGAGGGAGGCCAACTGATAAATTAGCAGACTCACTGCAGCAAGGCCAGCAAACACTGGTCTTTAAAAACAGCCCTCAAATACTCTCTGGCATAAATGAAGTTTACAACCCAGCAACTCCTTGGTTTTGATAAACCTGAGTAGACAATAAGTACCATCTTAAAACAAAACCTCTGCCCAGTCCTAGCTCTTTTCTAAATCAGATTTTGCCAGTTGCACAGTTCCTCATGTGGTCTTGTAGATGTCCTGTAAAAAAGTCAGGATCATGAGTAATGATAAAATACATTCACATAAAGTCTCAAGTTCATAAAATATACCTGAAAATGCTCCATGGATTTTATATCTAATCTACAGTAAAGAAGCAAAGGGTAAAAAAAAAGGCCAACAAACAAAGTGAACACCAAGTTTTTCAGATCTACAGCCACTGTCTTTCCAGGAAAATAAGAATTACAGCTAAGAGCCAGCCAACAAAGAGAAAGAGCAGTTCACTAGTGAGGTGTTGCTGTTCTGATGCTTCCTCCACCACAGTATGAACATTTCAAACAGAAAGTCAGAAATTAAAACCAAACTTAAGCAAACAAAAAAGGGGAATCAAAGTAGATGCCTAAAACAAGCAAGTTTCCAGTGCAATTAAATATACCTGTAATTCACAAGATCACATTATGAACAACATTTTGAGATCATCCACAATTTAAAGGTTAATTCATCTGCCACTATTACAATATGGATCATGTGAAGATATAAATCATATCAGGTAAGTCTGAAATGGTTTAATATTGTCAAATAATTTAGAGCAGGAACATCTGCAGAGTTAACATGGCAAATGTTGATTTTATTATGGAAGGGAATGGGTACAGGCCACCACACTTGCCAGGAGAAAAAGAATGGTCTAGGGCAAGGGAAAAGTCACAGGAAGGTGTTGCCATGTGAGCTATCAAGATACATGGGACACGTATCACGTGCACACGTTGCACACAGTTAGACAACTGGGGGAAAACCATTCAATGGAAGACATGAAAATGACCTGCTTCTTCCAGGATTAACTGATGGGAGTTATAAAAGGGCACCTGAGAAACATCTGAAACTAAAATTTGACCTCCTGCATCACCTAAGCACAGTTCAAAGGCAAGGTGCTCAGCAAATAAAGAGGAGGAATAAAACTAAACAGACCTTTTCATCTGGCAGCAGTAAAACCAGAGGGCAGAAAACGATGCTCAATCACTTGGTTCTATCAACAAACCCTATCAGAAAGTTACCAAACGTGTGTCTCAGAGTGCCCACTATGACACAGCACCTTGCAAAATAATAAAGCACTTGCATCAAAGTCAAGTTTATTCCAGATAATGGCTCATGGGGCACTACTGGTGTGCAATAGAGAGGACCATTATGTGCAGAACACAGTGGCACTAGAAATAAAGCAACATATTGTGGAAAAGTAAGAGCTTGGAGCAGTGGTTAGGTAGAAAAGCAGCTAAAAAGCCATTTTTTGCCTAAATTTAAGCATCACCCCAGAAGATGAAAGTTGTTCTGTTATTTTAGTGGTTGTCAAGCACAGAGGCCTGAAGAGCACAATTAGGCAATTTTCGAAATTATTGGAACCACAGAATGTCAGGGACTGGAAGGGACCTCAAGAGATTATCTAGTCCAATCCCCTCTGCCAGAGCAGGAACACCTAGACCAGGTCACACAGCAACAATTCCAGGCAGATTTTGAATGTTTCCAGAGAAGCAGACTCCAATTATGACCCATCTGTGGTTTCACTTCTCTCTCAGACACCAGAGCATGAACAGAGCTGCCTGGACAGGAAAACTGAGGAGTCTGAAAAATGCTTGTCTTCTTTTTTAAGTAGTTTCAGACAAAAGAATTAGTACATTCATATAAAGAACACTCATTTTAGAAAGAGACTATTAAAGTTGTCTTTAATAGAAAAGCAGCACCAATTCCCAATGCTGAATAAATAGAAATTATTATTATAAAATTAGTTCTTCCTTTGAATTTCAGATTTAGGCTGTGAAGAATAAGACATAAGGAGAGCTTTTATGTTACTTACTTTTTCACCTTGTGATTCTTACTAATATTTGGTCCCACTTACTCAGATCCACTTTATCTATCACATACAGGTGTAAGAAAAAAAAAATAACTTGTAAAGATCTTTAAGTACATTTTTCTGGGCTCATAAAGGCATAGGGAGAAAGGAGCTTTCACTTATGCCCACAGTTTGTTTCTAGCCACATGAGAAATTCATGTTGTCTGAATTTTTGTACGTTATAACTGAAAACATAAGCTATGGGAAAAACGAAAAATCACTGAAACATTCATGTGCATCAAATTTGACTTGAAAAATTTCACAAGATGCTTATTTCCACATGTTTACATGTCTAGATGCAAAGCTTTTGGATGAGAACTTGGTATTGACTGTAAATAAATCAAGTAGTAACTTTTTTTGCCCATTTCAAAGAAAGGTAGCTCTTAAAAAAACCCCAGATGTTAATTCCTGACATCAAGTTGGGCAATTGAATGAGAGCCTCCAGAATTATTCTATTCATAGTGTTTAAATCTCTTTTAGTAGAGATTCTATGTATTCTATAAATCCATAAACTCCCAACATCTCATCTGTCTTCTTATTTTCAAAAATACTGGGCATGGAAACGATTCAGGGAGTTTAAAATACAACCAACCCAAAAATTCCTTAAACTAATGCAAACCAAAAACCCTATTACCTGACTGGGGAATTATGAATGAAAGGAAAAGACTATTTACAAGGGCATGGAGCAATAGGACAAGGAGGAATACTTTGAAACTAGAGCAGGGCAGGTTTAGATTAGATATTAGGAAGAAGTTCTAAACTGTGAGGATGGCAAAGGACTGGAAGAGGATGCTCAGAGAGGTGGTGGAGGCTCCATCCATGAAGACATTAAAGACCAGGCTTGCTGAGGTTCTGAGCAACCTGATCTAGTGCAGGATATCCCTGCTTACAGCAGGGGGGTTGGATGAAATGGTCTTAAAAGGTCTCTTCCAAGTGAACACATTCTGTGATTTTAATGTCCAAGATGAACAGAGCTAGGGCACTTCCCTTCACTACTAGGAAACTCAACATTTATTTTTGAGGGGCTCCAGCACACAGTGTGGAGATGATTCTGGCAGCAATCACAACTACAATGGAACTGCTAGAAATATTAAAAAAATTACATTTACAGTCTCTTTGCTCTTCTTTAACCTTGAAGCCGCTTTAGAGAAAAAAAAAATAGAGAGATAATTTTTAATCTGCATATTGCATGGCATCAAAATAGCACAACTCCAAAGCTGAGAAAACATATGCTGTCAGCAAAGAACAAAATGATCTCTTTGATTCTAATACCTGTGATAGTAGCATGATAATAACTACGTGTGACAACTTCTTCCCCTACTCTCAAAATAATTATGGCTCTCCAGAATTCAACATCTGCGTTACCAGATGTTGCTGTCAACCACGTAAGCAAAAGCACTGCAGAAACCTGGCTGGCCTCCAGTGTTTTGGATTTTTTTTTTTCCTCTCTCAGTACCTCTGTAGATGCAGGTGGTTTTCAGTTGTCCAATATTCGGAGCACCAAGCCATGCAAATCCACTTAGGAAAACAAGAAAACAGTGGCAGCAAATAATGCATCACAGCCAAAGAGGGGCAGTAGAGCCTGGGACCGGTGTTTCTGCCAACATTTTAAGAACTCACATCACTTTTTTTTAGCACATTTGACACACCAAATAGCAGTGTCACAACAAGTTTCTTGGATGCCATGTCCATCAAGTCATTTTAACTTTCATCCATGGACATAACACATGCCAGCTGGATGACATACGAGCTATTAAACATAGGTATGTGCAGCAGAATTTTACAAGATGGAATCAAACCCATAAATCAATCACTCTTAAGACAGAACTTGCAACTAAGCACCAAACTTGCTGCCTGAATTGGATGATTTACATCCAGCATGGTTTTTATGGAAGAATTCTTCCTCTTTCGGTATATATATCTAAACTGCTGCAATCTGAAATCAAATTATCTAAAACAGGGAAGCAATCCAAACTCCAGCTCAACTTTCTAAGTGAAAATGAGCATATTTAAAATGGAATTAACTGTAGGTAAAGGGTAACAAGTTTTCACAAATGTTCCTGAACCTTTTTGATATCATGTTCCTTAACTGTTAAACCCAGAGGTTTAGAACAAAAACCAAATGAAGAACAAGAAGCTTCCTTCTACTAAGGACAACACAATCATTTCATGTCTCCAACCAGCCCACACTGTCATTTTAAGCCATACTTTCCTTTGTTTCTCAAGACATCCCTTTCCCAGATGCACAGCACCTTGGTTGCTGTGGAATCACTCCAGTCATAGAATGGTTTGGGTTGGAAAAGATCTTCAAGATCATCTAGTTCCAAGAAGGGACACCTCCAAGAAGACCAAGTTGTTCCAACCCCCTCCCAACCCTGGTCTTCAACACTTTCAGGGATGGAACAGCCACAGCATGGAGATGTCTGTGGGGGGTTTAACTCAGACATTGAAGAGCAACAAGTGGACAATCCATATCCTGGATTTCAGCAGAGTCTTGCAGCAGGACAGATAAAGGTTTTCTCACAAAAACTATCCAATATTGAGTACTTGGAAATGATCTTTAAAGGGTAGTGATTGTTTATCAGCCCAAGGTCCAGATACCTAATTTAGTCAGAAATCATTAGGTCCTATATGACAACAAGACTCCAGCTCAACAATACTAGAAGGTTTCCCTTATAAAACTTTTTTCCTACCTATAAAAATTTGCTGACAGAATTATTTCCAGGTTCAAATATGTCTTACAAGCTCTTCACCTTCAAGCAAATTAAACTGAAGTACCCAATCATTTTTAAATGTCATAAGGAGAAAGTTTTAGGGGTTTTGCAGACTCTGATACCATCCTGAATATTCAGCCCTAAAGTAGAACTTCAACAATTAAAGTTTCATTAGCAACCTGATATTCAACCAAACAGTTTTGTGGTTGCAGCATCCTCATTTTATACACTAATGGCTGAGTATGTATTCAAAATTTAAGTAGCATAAAACACAAGTAGGTACTAAATTTAGGGAAACAAAGGTGGTGTTACTGCTGGTCATGGGCATCTTAGTGGCTAAAGCCAGTAGAATTTGAGTTCAAGACTCCGGAACATTGGACCACTGTATATACAGCTAATAAAAACTTTTATCACAAAGTTTCTAGATTACATACCTGATAAACTTAGTTATTAGAAGTCATATTATCATGGTCATACTTATTTTGGTCCTTCAATACACAGAAGTATTTCTTCTAAAGGACTAATGGATGCAAATTTGAAGAGGGTAGATTTAGGTTGGAGAGAAGAAAGAAATTCTTTACTGTGAGGGTGGTGAGACATTGGAACAGGTTGCCCAGAGAGATTGTGGATGTCCCCTCCGTGGAAGTGTTTATGGTCAGGCTGGATGAGGCACTGAGCAGCCTGTTCTAATGGGACTTGTCCTTGTTCATGGCAGGGGCATTGCAACTAAATGATCTTTAGGGTCTCTTCCAACCCAAACCATTCTATAATTCTAAAGGATTTCAGAAAACAGCATCACTGCTATAATCATATCAATGTATCAACCCAATTTGGTCTTCCTGGGACCCTTCTCAAAATTATGCATAGACATTGATAATTTCAAATTATTTTTAAGTAAAAGCATAAATGCTTATGTGTCACTCCATAGATGCACTAGATGCATAGATGCACTAGACATCTCACCCAATCAAGAGAAAATAGTAAAATGGTGACAAAATTAACCATAAACCATGAAAATTTAAATGAAAGACAGGACTTAGTTACGCAGCTACTACCACCTTCTTTATCCCAAATTCACTCTTCACGAGCAGCTCAACAGCACATAAGAAAAACTTAAGACTCATCTTTGAATAAATCTCCTTCATATCTCTGCTGAACCACATAATATAATGCAGCCTGCAACCAGTGCTTAACACATAATAAATAAAAGGAGTAAAAATGTCTTTATGCACCAAAAGATCCACTACATCACCCAACCTCAAAATTAATTCTTTTTGGTGTATTCAGCCAGTGCACTTCAAATGCAAACACCCTGAATTATTTGAAGGATAAAATGATTTCCGATTAAGTGTGTAAAGGAATCCTGTGCTAGAAAGGGCTGTAGGAAATTCAGCTGCTTCTATCTGGGATGAAGCAAACAGAGACTCTCCAAGAGAGTCAGTTGCTTTGGAGAAACCAAAGAGAAATGAGCAAAGACAGTTCAGGTGAAGTCTCAGAGAAATGAGAAGACTCTGATGACATTCTGCCCTTTGTGGGGACAAGCCTTTTCAGGTCAGCCAACACTCCCTGGAAGACCCTCAGGATTTCTCTGTGGCAACTTAGGAAAGGTAACAGAGAAAAATACTGTCACCTCCCAAGAATAAATTTAGGAAGTGACCAGTTTTGAAGATGCTGGAGGCAGTGTGCCCAGCTGAGGCTGGAAGGAACTTGCTACAGATCTCTGCTCCAGAGAAAAGAACTCAGGAACTTGAATTGCAGCCCTCGGAGGAGAGTCCTGCCCTCCAGGTCACTGCAAGCTGCTTTGGTGAGTCCCCACAGCCTCCTTAGCAAGGCAGCAGCACTCAGCAGGAGTGTCCCTCAGGTGTTCCTCACTTACCTGAGGCCCTAATTTGGTAAAGGATAATTTGATCTTTGATGTCAGTCTTAATTATGTTAACTAAGTGGAAGGGATCCAATGGTACTGCCCAGGATATGATTCATCTTGATCAAATGAACCATTTCCCAAACAGCGAGACCTTTTTAACTTGGAGACTAGGGGGGGAAATGAGAGAGAGGTGAAAAGAGCCCTAAACCTCTGCAAGACCTGCTCGTCCTCAGGGAGCCTCTGCTCACTGCTGCCACTGCCATCTGGGCTCAATCCTGCTGTGGTAAGGCTGGCAGGGCTGTAAAAAGAGCCTTAGATTAATCCTGGAAGGATGTGACGAAAGCATGTAAAACCAATTTCCAAAGCCCTAAGACTAAAGGAGGATTTAATTTATTTAGCTTTGTGTTTCTAACGTAATACCGAATCATTCTTTATTTTTACAGAGTCTGTTTTTAAAAGGGGAGAAAAAAAAAAAAAGTTAAGTTTTGCTAGTGGAGACCTGCAAATCCCAGATAAAGCCTGCTAAAACAGTGCTATAAACAGCTCTGCAGGACTTCCAGCAGCCCCACAACAGCACCCAGGCTCTGCCTCGGCTCCTGTGACCGCCACAGCCCAAATCCTCTGTCATGCTTTGGTTTATTAATCAAACCAGAAAATTAGTATCAAACCCTTGAAGGCATCGTGGCTAAAAGAGCTCAAAAATAATGGGAAAAACTCAAAAAATGTAGAATCACAGAATGGGTTGGGCAGGAAGAGACTTTTTAAGGCCATCTAGTCCTGCTTGTGAGTAGGGACATCCTGCTTTAGGATCAGGTTTGGCCTTGATTATCTCCAGGGATGGGGTCTCCACCACCTCTCTGGGCAACCTGGGCCAGTGTCTCAGCACCCTCATGGGAAAGAACGACTTCCTAATGTCCCATCTAACCCTGCCCTGCTCTAGTTTCAAACTGCCCCCAGTCCAGTCACACCATGTCCCTACAAACAGCCCCTCCCCAGCTTTGCTGTAGTCCCTTCAGGTACTGCTGCCCATGAGACATCTCACATGTTTAAAGATCATCCATTATTGAGACTGAGAGCAATCAGATATCATAAAATGGTTTGGGTTGGAAGGGAACTTCAAGATAATTCAGTTCCAACCCCCCTCCCATGGGCAGGGACACCTCTCACCAGGCCAGGTTCTTCAATGCATAATCCAGCCTGGCCTTAAACACCTCCAGGAATTGAGGGGGCATCCACAACCTCTCTGGACAACCTCTTCCAGTGTCTCACCACCCTCACAGTGAAGAATTTCTTTCTTATCTCCAACCTACGTTTCCCCTCTTCCAACATGCATCCATCACTCCTAGTCCTGCCATCCTAAAACCTATTAAAAAGTCCTCCCCAGCCTTTCTGTAGCCACCTTGTGCACAAAGAAGGCTCTAGAAATAAAAAAAAAAAAAGCAAGCCAACCAACTTGTTTAATTTTGAAAAGCCTAATGCTGCAAGTTCCAGTATCACTGGGAAAAACACAGACTTTTCCATACATTTCCTATTTGTTTCAGACTGGCAGCCAATACTCTTTAGAAACTCATCAGCTTTCAAAGAGAATTGAAAGGGGAATAGAAGCCCCTTAATGCAAGGCTACTGTAGAAGACTATTATTACAATTGATTATTATTCAGACAATATCAATTTCATTATCCCTAATCGATCCCCAGCAATGCTCCTCAGTAGCTCTCAGCTACAGACACCACACAAAACCAGCAACTTCAATCCTGCACAACAAATTGCAGCCCCGCCAGTGAATTCTTCAACAGCCTGACTTATTAGCAGGCTTCTAGTAAATAGCTGTCATAGGTGCTGACTGGGGGGAACTGGATGTCAAAGAACCACCAAAGAAGGTTGAGAAAACTCTTTTCCCCCTGGAGGCTTTGTTAATTTGATTTATGTGTCCAGGCAGGAAACTGATTGCTAATTTTTGCAGCACGTACCATGCAATTGCAGAGCTCCACTCAAATGCTGCCTCTCAGGAGTACCAACAGGTTGCCTTCTCCACTGATGAGAGATGCATCCTAAATGTGAATTTAGGAGGATCTGGCACTTAAGAAATTGGACAAGAGGATTCTTTGCAACATCTTATGTCACCATCTCCTTGGAGAACACAGACACTCTCTAAGCATAGCAGGAAGCTAGAAGCTAACACAGCTAACTCAGCAGAAGACAACTCTTAACATTGTTCAGGCAATTAGTAAACAGCATATCTAGTGTCACTAATTAAATTGTTAAATTTAATTATTCTGGAAGGTGTTTTTTTTTTTTCCTTTAACTTTATAAGTACATCCCTGGGACCACCACCTAAAATGGCTGATTCACTTTGAGTTAGAATCATAGAAATCATAGAATGTGGTGGGTTGGAAAGGATCTTGAAAGGCCATCTAGTCCAACCCCCTGCAGGGAACAGGGACACTCTGCACTAGATCAGGTTGCTCAGAGCCTTATCAAGCCCAGCTTTGGATATCTCCAGGGATGGAACCTCCACCAACCTGGGCAACTTGTTCCAGCAACCTCATTATGAAAAACTTCTTCTCAATATTTCATCTAAACCTGCCTTGCCACTGTTAAAAATCACTGCCCTGAGCTCACCCTGTTGCAAGGATCAGACAGTGAAGGACAACTCATTTCTGCATCCTCTAGGGTTTTCCCATTGGAAGCAACTGTTGTAAATAGAAAACTGGTTGTCATCTCAACAAGCAGCTTGCTTTCCTCCTTCAGGTGCTTCCTGTTAGAAGAAATATGATTTGGTTGCACCTATAAAACTGATGGATGGCAACATAAATCAGTCTCTTTCCTCTAAATGCTGCCTTTTAGCCAGCATTAGTGTCAGCATCACTCAGAAACGTCAAGTGTTTCTCTTTTTCAGGTAAAGTCGAGCACGGTGCCTACTGCTCACCCAGAGTTTTTTTAAAAGGTATGGATCTTTACAACCCCATAGACGTTTCACCATCTGTTTCTGTTTGTCAGGCTTTTTTCTTAGAAAAAGTGAGGCACTGCACTGATTAGGAGAGGTGAAGTGCTGTGATGGGAAACATTCAGGTGTCAAATTCTGTCCCACTTAATGCAGAACAAGACTGAGACCCTCCATAACCTGTGTCCCATGAAACCTCTCAGCCGTACCAAGCTCTTCCTGAAGGGACCCTACATCCCAAATCTGAGAACATTGCCTAGAAACAGACACTGTACCACAAACCCGAGAAAAAACAAAAAATCTTCAAAAATTAACCGTCAGTTTATCTACACATGTCATAGAACGGTTTGGGTTAGAAGGGACCTTAAAGATAATCCAGTTAAAACCCCCTGCCATGGACAGGGACATCTCCCACTAGAGCAGGTTGCTCAGTGTCCAGCCTGGCCTTAAACACCTCCAGGGAAAGGGACATCCACAACTTCTCTGGACAACCCTGTTCCAACTGGTCCATAAAACAGACCTTCTGAAATTATACATTTAAAATAAAAAAGTCCTCAAAAGCCTCATTCTCCATTTTCACAGAAAGACCTGGGACATCCACACGAAATATCACAAACAAGACCCAAATCATCATCCTCCTCTTCTTTTGAGAGAAAGTCTCAGAGGCTTGGCAAGCCAGCTTATATTTTCTTACCTCTCAAAGTCTAAATAAAACATTTCTTTTTTTGCCTTTGAGGAGTTTCTTAACCAGTAAGTTGGCCTGATTGGGATTTTTCTTTCTATTTTCTTTCTTTCTATTTTCATCTAGCACAGAACTCTGTGTTCTTTGTGAGACAGAAGCCATTCATGTGCACTGCAACTGATAAGGAAATTTATCAAGAGAATCATTCCTTATTACACCAATGTGAATATCCAGCTTATTGGATCTAATTCATTGCTCTATCACACTGGTGTATTGCTTAGAAGAAATTATTTTTCAAGGCAACACTGTGTACTTCATTTACAAAGGACACAGTAATAACATAAAAAAAGAAAAAAAATCAAATCAGACTTTCCTGTAAATGATTTCCCAAATCAAACATCTGAAAAAAATCAATATATTTTTATGGCTACCATTAAAATAAATCTACTCAGAAGAAAAACTGGTTCTCTCTGTGAGCCACATGGTGGACTCAATGTGAAAACTGGCTTTATAATGGTAAGTAAAGCATAAGGTAAAGCATTTTTTCAATAAGGGAGAGGAATTTTCTAAGCATATGCTGTAACTGACCCCAACAGGAACAAGTTTACACCTCCTTACATCAATATAATTCTTTCTTCTACAGAAAGAAAGAGCTATGTTTGGCAAATTTAAAAAAGAAAAAAAAGGAAAAAGAGAGGCAAACTGAATGAAACCAAAGAAAACTATAAAATAAGCAAGCCTTTATCTGAAAATACAGATATAACCTTTTTTTTTTTTCAAGTTTAAAAATATACAGGTCAATTTGACACAAGTGGGTACCTGGAACCTAAATTTATAGAACTGCTATTCTATAGACAGCACTCAGGTCAAAAGGGCCATCTTTCTTCCACAAAAGGAACCTCCCCATGTTCCCAAAGCTGTTCTGTTCTGGGGAGGCAGCGGGTGGATCAGTGGGAAGGTTTCATTTGTTTGACATTATTCTTACCTCCTTTCCAAAGGGGCTTTTGTACTTTATAAATACCACGTGAATAAAGAGAATCCCAAGTGATTGCCCTGAGTGTGGGAAGGAAATCAGTGCAGAGAGCTCACTTAATTCTTGCTTACCCAGGGCAGAGCCAACATCCATCTCTGGATGGAACAGGGAGGATGTCAGACTCACTCTAACTATATTTAACACTTAAATTTTCTATCACAACACAATAAACACCTGAGACTGAAATACAGGAGGAAATAGAATCATTCAATGTGTTGGTTTTGAAGGAACCTTCAAAAACCATCTGGTCAAGCCCCCTGCAGTGAGCAGGAACATCCTGCACTAGGTGAGGTCACTCAGACCCTCATCAAGCCCAGTCTAGAATGTGTCCAGGGATGGGGTATATGGGTTCTCACTGAGGTTTCCTTCTTGCAATGCATTTTTCAGCTGTTGGCAAGACAAAAACTATTTGCATTTGCTTGAGTATGAGAGGCAGAAAGACCAACAGCTAGAGGAGAAGTATAAAGAGAAGTGGTCCAGCCCAGCAGACTGCTACCAGTGGCCATGTAGGTCTCAGGATGTAATTATTAATTAACTGGGGCTCTTAAGAGTAGGGACAAAGTGAGTTTTCCAAAAGCAGCAGTCTTCCAAAACCAGAGCTCTCCTTTTGCTCCCTCCTTTGGAACAAAGGCCCTGCTTTGATTCCTCACACCCTGGACACCAAAGTCTATTTTGCCAAGCAGCAGCCTCTTCATTTAATTCAGCCCAAACCTCCAGAACCAAGAAGCTCCAACAAAGCCCTATTTGCTTACCAGATCTTCTGCTTCACAGGCTTGACCCAATAAAAAGTTGAGAAGCTGCAGGTTTTTAACAATACTGATTATAGCTGATAAGGAACAAGAAGGGTACTGAAGTTTTTCACTTCACTTCCCAAAAAAAAAAAAAGCCTTTTTCTCACCACACACACTTTTCTTCCTTTGGCCACGACCACACAGGAGAGCTGTATCTGTCTGCTCTCCCAAAGCCCTTTGAAGGATTAAGCTGAAGTTATGGATGGCACCAGGCACAAGTGACAAATCAATTCTTGCCAGAGATGGATTTATGAGATTCGGCAGGTGATATTACCAGCTGGAAGAAGGAACAGATATGCCTCCAAAGGACAGTTAGTTACAACGAGATGTATTACAGAGGGATTTAAACCTCCCTATTGCTTGAGGGTGGAAAAAAAACCTCGATAGTGAAGAAAGAATTTGAGTGAGAATATACAGGATGAAAAGCAGAGCTGAAATGTAGGAGCTGCTGTATAGAGTGGATGAAGAACAAAGACACTTCCATCTGTGGCTCCCCAGCCTTAACCACAAAAATATGTATCCAAGAGGACTGTGAATCTGTCAGTGATCAAGAGTTGCTGTATAATTCCTTCCAACAACAATAGAAGACATTCAGAATTTTTAAAATAGTGTTTGAGAACACAGGATATGGGATGGAAGGACTAGGAATAATGGATGTAAATTGCAAGAGGGGAGATTTAGGCTAGATTTAAGAAAGAAATTATTTACCTTGAGGGTGGTGAGACAGTGGAAGAGGTTGCCCAGAGAGGTTGTGGATGCCCCCTCTCTGGAGGTATTTAAGGCCAGGCTGGACAAGGCACTGAGAAATCTGGTGTAGTGGGAAGTGTCCCTGCCCATGGCAGTTGGGTTGGAACTATATGATCTTTAATGTCCCTTCCAACCCAAACAATTCTATGATAAATGAAGTGTGGCTCTGATAAAGAAAGTGATAATTCTATCAGCAGCATTCAACAAAACTCAGTCAACTTAGTGTCAATTTACCCTCAACTGTTCAACATGAATTTTTGGTTAGCAGCTTAAACTGCAGAACAACTTCAAAATCATATCTTCCTATAAAAGGGCCTCTTTGATGCAGATGGACTGATGGAATGAGTTCTCAACAAGACCCTCCACTGGAGAAGTGGACAAGAACACCTGCATCTCCCATTTCAGCAAACCATGCTGACAAACTGCAGCTATCATACATGATTATCCCTTCGTAACACAGGTTTCTTTCAACTCCCACAGAATCCAGCCCAAATCCCAGAAAATTTGACACAAAGTGCCCCCGTGCCCTTCTACAGCCTCCTAGAAGCCTAGTCCTCCATCTGCCTGCAGCAGATTTCATCCCAGCAGGAAGTTCCCAAGCCAAACCTCCAAGCACATTAAGGTGATGTCTGTTTGGGTGATATGATTGGCACTCCTGAGTCTTTTATACATTTTTCTCACAAAATTCTTAATCAGGACTGTTAGCAAAATCCCTTGAGCCTGATTTAAGTAGTAAACTAAGGAAATTAAATTAACATTCGCAGTAACATTTAGAAATTGCAGGCTAAGCAGCTGCCATTTATTCACAGTTACTTGAAGTATATTATATGGAAAGAAGTCTTACAATTGCAAATATTGATTTTGTCAGATTTGGGGTTTTTTTTCCCCCAAGCAACATATGTTGCAGGTTCTGTATTGGTGGGGCCACACAGATGTAGGTTTCATTGCCAAACAGATGTTGAAGGAAAGCAACGTGGGAGAAAAGCTGTCTCAGGTTAAGAAAAACCTACTGGGTAATGCAGTAAATTAAAGCATTAATTACATATTAACATATAGAATTGATAGGCAGATGAATTAATACTTGACCACATGAGTCAAAATCATGCTCTTAAATAGGAAAAAAATACCTATTACTAAATGCTAAGAATAATTTTATTTAAAGGAGAGCTACTGCAAAAGATTTTTGAGTTACAAAGTATTCCTCTAATTTCTTCTACCCAAGTCAACATTTTTCATCACCTATACCCTTGCCCATAATGGGAAAAAAAGAGATTTTTATATAGAAATGTCAGTTCAGTGCATGAAAAATGACACAAAAAACTTCATGTCTTATTTTTTTCCCCTGAATTTAGCAGCAGTGTTGGCTTACATCATGATACTTGGCCACTTCATGCTTTTAGGCTTGGTTTAGCAAATATATTAAGAGACAAATTATGTTGGAAGACTCCAGTGGTTACTTTCAGTCTATTTACTCCAGAACAACTCCTTGGCTGTCCATGACAACAATGCTTTCTAGCCTCTGATCCTGTATCCAAGTTCTGCTGCTTCTGGTATGGTTTAAAAAAGAAAAAAAAAAAATCTATTGCATTTTCTTTATCATAGGAAGGAACTGGCAACTCCAGAAGCCAGAAACAAGCTCATCTCTCTCCTCATATAGAAATGTTTTCCAAAAGTTGGCAGGAAAACCTAGTTTCTTCCACATTCACTGCTATAGCAAAATGATTATACTCTGACACAAATGTTCTATAGAAAATTGCAAAGCATTGAAAAGATTCCACATGGAGAAAAAAAAAAAAAAAAGGCAATCCTAGTCAAAAGA
>VZTY01027815.1:224258-235630 GCA_013400935.1 Turnix velox
AAAAGGCAATCCTAGTCAAAAGATTTTTAGCAATAGAATGTTATAATAATGACTATTACAAATCCACATCCTCCAGTTTTCTGAAGGTCTATACCAGGCTGGATGAGGCATTGACCAACCTGGTCTAGTGGGAGGTGTCCCTGCCCATGCCAGGAGGGTTGGAACTAGATGATCTTTAAGGTCCTTTCCAACCCAAATCATTCTATGAAAGCTTCCCAAGCACCAGGAGAAAACTTAACATGAAGAAAATGTCAAGATTTGTAAAGATTCCATGTAAAGCAAACCAGAAGAAGTCTTACAACTGCCACTTGAGTGCATTTAGGCAAAAACCAGATGAAGGTCCTTACCTGTAAATTCGCTGAATATTTTCAGCTTTGATTTCCTTGAGGATTTCATGGTAGATATGAAGGTTATTTGGTTCTTGAGACGTTGGGGGAGAAGGGCATTGCTTGCGGGTGTAATATCCTATCACAACTCCAAAAATAAATACAATCAAAGCAGTGCAAAATACTTTCAGTATCTGATAAAAATTGCAGTGGTTGTTCTTTGGTGCCTGTCTCATGTAGTGTGAGATGTAGTCAGGGTCTTCCTGAAGCCTCTGGAATCTTCCCTTTGGAGAAGATGAGGGCTGGATGGGTTCTAGATCAAGGTCAGGGCTCTGGGAGTTCCCAAGGTGATGTTGGACTGCACCTCCCAGTCGGAAATGGTCAAAGCCAGGTTCCTCCAGCTCTTTTTCCATGTCCCATTCTAGTTCCAGTGCTGTGGCTTGGAGTTCATCATTGTCCAGGTAGGGAGAATTCCCTTGTCCTCTCTGGTCTGCATTCACTTTGTGATAGGCCATCTTCTTATCTAGTAAAACAAAATTTGGGGGAAAAAAACCAACAAATCCATAAACATTTGTTTCTTCAGTTCTATCTAAATTATTTTTGTAAACCATTAAGAATATCGTTAAATATATTTATTGAATATATAAACATATATATTAAAAAGCAAAAATTAGGTTCTGACTATTTCACACACTATTTATATTGTCCTATCTTCTCTGGGAGAATCGGCAACCCCACAGACATCACCAGAAGGAAAAGAAGGTATTTAAAGGAACACAATATATTGTAATAACATGAATAAAGCAGATTTTTGAAGTGACAATGGCAAAACACAGAAAGTTATCCTATTTTGTCAGTCCCCAAGATAAATTGAGTGAAGGCACAGAGTTTCCAAAACAATTATTTGTTACCTGAAAGTAATTTTAAAGCTTAACAACTGTGTGTATCAATTCCATTTCACACATCCTACAAAATAATGCTGTTAAAATAAACTGAGAGAGTAGGAATAATATAACTTGCCTGAACTGAATCAAAACATGAGGAAAAGAAGTCAAAAAAGAAATTTCAGGGTGACACTGTACTTACACATCAATAAAAGGCTTCCATTTAGATGGAGTTTTCTATTATTTAGAGGTATTTTAAATGCATAGTTCCTGAATGACTGATGAATTTACTTAGAAATTGTCCTGGCTGTTTTGCTCCATTTATTTTTCCCATTTCAATGAATTAAAAAGCACTGCCAGGTAAGTATTTATATCAAAATCATTCCTTTAATAGCAAGATGCATCTGTGGCACTTCTAGATATTTCTATGGAGGGATGAGCCCTCTGAAGGGAACTCTGACCTCCAGCACAAACATTCAAAGTCGATTTCCAACAAATAATTTTTAACAGGCTGCAACAATAGGATGCCTTTTTCCCTCCATACCCTGACAATAGCTACTCCATCACATCAGCACAGGTAATTTAGGGCTTTTCAAACATCAGAGCCACTCATCAATTAGAATAAAATGGAGATAAAGATATTAAACCTCTCATAGTGATGGATATCAGACTGACACCTCCAACACTACATTATCCCTCCAGTTCTTCCTTTTTCAAGGTATTCTCTTTCTCTAAGGCTTACTTCCAGATAGCATTATTGAGGCCACATAATAGATGAACCTAGTCTAATGGGAAAGTAGAATTTAGCTTTTTTTTTTTTTTGAAGCTCTCTGAAGAGAGCAAACCACAAGAAAGCATTGATGTAATGAAACAGCTCATTGTCCACTGACAGACTGTCTTGCTCTATATAATATCAACTTTCAGAGCCTATTTCCTTCCACAGCCATATAAATATTCCTTACCCATAACTGTCAGACAGTCCGGGAACAGCCAAGAGAGCTCATACTTGAGGTATGTGTTTCACACACTCAGTAAATCAATGTTTGACCTGCAATCCAAATTTTTCCATTTTTACAATTTGGAGGAAGACAAAATAAAGCATCTTCAATTACCAAGAAAAGCTACATTATTTTTTTAAATGAGGGTAGCAAACACTAGTCTGTAAATCCCAGCTGACTCAGCTAAGGGCTCACAAATGCCTTGTCAAGCCTTTCTGATTCAACTTCAGGTATTTCTAGACTGTAGCTCTAGAATCAAGCAAGTCAACCTCTTCCCCCTAGGGTATCACCTTGTAATTTCTCCAGGGAGCCCACTATCTCCTCAACCAGGTTGTTAAGGCAAGTGTTTAATACTATCAGCTCTACAACTGAAACCTGTTGCACTAAGCTTCTTAAAAAGCCACAACTGGACATTTATTATTTGGAAAATTGAGCTAACCAATTTAATAATTATTTGTCTTTTCACTCTGTTTTGTTGGTGTCCTCAAACCAGGACAGTTGGTGGAGAAATTTTTGCAAATCATCTATGATGAAGGTCACTACTGAATAATAACTGCCCAATCACCTCATCTCTCCAGCTCTGCTTCATACTGCTTTTTATTACAAATTAATTTCAAGGCAAGTGTTTGTCCTTCAAAGGCAAAATAAATCGTGACTGTATTCCATAACTACTTAATTTTGACTCAAGTATTCCTAGCCCACAACAAATTGCTTTAGCCAAATAAATAAACCCTTAACAGATTATAGCAATATTACCTACAGCATAGAAATTAAGGTAGTTTTTCAGAGGCAGCTGCACAGCAAACATTAATCTTGTTACACTTATAAATGACAACCACTGTGTATCCACAACAGTTTTCTTTGCATTTATGATGTTTTTAAAATGTTATTGTTCAATGAAGTGTATTAATAAAGGGTATTAAAGTCTACATATAAGCACATTTTTAAAAGATCCTGTGAAATTCCCTTAAATAGTTGTTAATGCAGAAGAGCAATAACCACATTCCACAGCTTAGCACCTCTGCAACTCAATTTTCATATGAAACACTAAAACCAGTTATCTCAATTCAGGTAAAAAAAAAAAAAGTAAGTGAGATGAAATAAAAATCAATATTCAATTCAGTTTTATATTTGATACTTTTCTTGGGTGCACACAAACCTTTTAGCAACACACGTGCTTCACTTAATGCAAGAGCAACCCCACTTGGCATCTTCACTTTTCCCACTAATATCACCAAGTTCATTACTTCAAAGCAAGGACACAGCACAGCTTTAAGTATCTGAGGTTTAGAAAAATAGAAATTAAAGATTACACCATATGAAGAATAACAAACCCCCCCCCCAGAAACTATGGATAAGTAATGGATTTGAGGAAAGTCACTATGATGTCCTAGCTCACTCATCTCTACAACACAGATGATAACATTAACATATTTTTGAAAGACACTTCTGATAACTTCAGGAGACAGAAAATCCATCCCCATCTGTCAGCAAGCTGTTTTCCACATTTAATTGTTGTTAAATACGTGTTTTATTGCAAAGATAAAAGAGCAACTGCAAAGTGCCAGAAGTCTAAATGTGCACTGGGTGAGCTTTAAAGCCAATCTGTGGGGACAGCAGAAGTGACATAAACACTGGACAGAGGCAAGCTCATGACCAATAAAGCTGATGTACTTTTGCACACTTCCACTTACTTGTGAGGAGAATGTTTATGGACAAGTATAAAATCAATGCTAAAAGACTGCTCAATCCTATCGGACAGCTTAAAATCACAACAGTCAGCTTTATCAGGCCATGAATATCTTCATGAGCCCACTTCAAAACTATCTGTTCAATGATCTTAAAAATAACATGTTTGTGTCCTGATATGACTATCAGAAATATTTTCTAGAGTAGCTTTCCTGCTTGAATCCTTGGCATCACCTCTCAGCTTCCACATTGCTCTCCTGCTGCACGGACAGCTTGGCTAAAACCCCTTGATTCTTGCTGCCTCAGGTGAGATTTTCACACTTGACACAACTCCGACCTTATCTAGGTGTTGTGACCTGGTCTAAGTGTTCCTGCTTCAGCAAAAGGATTGGGCTAGATGATCTCTTGAGGTTCCTTCCAATCCCTGCCATTCTGTGATCCTGTGACTAGATGAAAGGCATTGCATTTGCATCCCTGCTGCTCTCTGGTATCTCCACAACAGCTTATACACACATTTTAAGAAACCAGAAGAGAAAGACCAATATGAATGTATTACATTAAATTCTGTGACCACCGGTGCTGAACTTGTCAAAGACAGGTCATCAATATCAGAGACAATTAATGGGCTCTTTCAAAAAAGAGTGGAAAGTGTTTAAGTGCTGCTCATAGAGAAGCCTCCTTAAGCCACTCATTGTTCCACATTCTACCTAAGAGCTGTTATGAAAGGCATTGTGGTTTCTTTGTCTAGTCACAAAACCCCAAATCCAGGCTTGTTGGCTAATCGCATTTTAAAGGTTCTTTGACTTTTGTGTAGAAGATAACGAGAAGAAAATCAAACATGTTTGCTTTAAGCCCTTGTAATCTTTTTGCCCCCAAGCAAAGCCCCAAAACAGATATAATGCCACTCGTTTGAAGGGCAAATAGCTTGTACTTAACACAGAAATCAACACCCACTGCACTCACAGGTCTTTAAAGTGGATGTGACAACGGTTAAGTACTTTGTCAAATGAGATGATGCCAAGTTTCAGGCCTAGACAAATGTCTTCAGAGTTACAAATCCCTGACAAAAGCCGTTTACAGAAGAGATTATGATGTCCTTGTCAACAGTAGCATTACACTACACTGTAATTAAAAGAAATGTGAAATTTCCATCACTACTTCCTTTATTTTCAGCACTAATGATTTCTCCTTTCCCTCACCTTTGGCTTACAAGCTTGGCATCTCCAGCAGGATAATCAAGTTCCTTGTCATTCTGCACAACCATTGTATAAAACCACACAAGAGAAATTACCAGTTGCCCATGTTCACATCCAGTTCCACCTCCTGCCCCGAGCAGGGACCCCTCCCACCAACCCAGGTTGCTCCAAGCCTTGTCCAACCTGGCTTTGAACCCCTCGAGGGATGGGACAGCCACAGTTTCTCTGGGCAATTCAGGCCAGGGTTCACCACCCTTCGAGTGAAGGATTTCTTCCTCATATTTAACATCTAAATCTGCCCACTTACAGTTCCTAACCACTATCCCTTTGTCTTGTAAGGCCAGTCCCTGAAAGACTCTCCCTCCCCAGCTTTCCTGGAGACCTTTAAGGTACTGGAAGAGACTAAGAGGTCTCTTTATTATATCATGGACCAGGAAACCATGAACACAAAGGATAACTGCATGAGGGGGATGTCCCCTCTCTGGAGGTGTTTAAGGCCAGGCTGGACAAGGCACCGAGCAACCTAGATCACTAGTGGGAGGTGTCCCTGCCAATGACAGGGGTTTTGGAACTAAATGATCTTTAAGGTCCCTTCCAACCCAAACTATTCTATGATTCTATTCCATGACAAGAACAGAGACTATAACCCATTTTGACTGCTTGATAAGACTTGAGCACAATGATGTGCTGTTAGAAGCAAGAGTTAACTTATATGTTAAAGAGGTGACACCAATGGAGACAGAATATCCCGAGTCATCTGGGCATGCAGAAGCACACACAAATATATTTTCCTGCTGCTTCTTCAGAACCCTTGAAATCCTGGGTCTGAGGGAAAGAACAACTTTTAGGAAGCTCCTCCTCACCTAGCAGACAGCACTCAAGTAAGGATGAGATGGACTTGTCCCTAATCTGCTGGGCACATATTGCAAAAATATATCTTCTCCATCTTCAGACATGTTTTGTTGCAAATAGAAACAAATCCAAGAAATACTTACTGAATTTTTAGCACCTCTGATATGTGCACAGCCTATCTTAGAGGTTTATTAAAACTGCAGAGTAATAAAATCAGCATAAATAGCTATGCCAGGGAGCCTGTGCCTTTCCTGTGGCATGTGCTGTGCTGCCACCTCTGCCTCACCTCCATTTTCAGAAGAGCTTTTTCCTCCAGTTCAGGTGGGTAACAGCTCTCTTTTCCAGCTGCTCACTCCTCACCAACATCAGAATGGTCTCAAATAAGAAGGGAGAAGCCTCACACACACAGATATAAATATACAATGGCTCCTCAGTCCAAGAATCAATCAACCATTTTCTGCTTTGGATGGAAGCCTCATCCCTGGAGACATCCAAGACCAGGTGTGTTGAAGCTCTGAGCAACCTCATCTAGAGCAAGAAGTCCCTGCTCACTGCAGGGTCTTTGAAGGTACCTTCCAACTCAACCAATCCTTTGGGTTTCACACTCAAACCCTGCTGTTCTGCTGAAGAAGGGCACTGGATAGGATTGTAGTGTTTCAAAAATCAAAAAGCTCCAGGAGAGATGTGTCATGTATGTCTATTCATGCACTGCTACTACTGCACTTCCCCATCCCTCTCCACAGCAATCCTGTCCTCTCTATCCCTGCCCAAAGTCCCTCAGCTCCTCCTGACCCTGCAGATGGAGCTCCAGCATCTTTTCCTTGTCTTTCTAGGGAGTCACAGGAGCTGATGGGGTGGTAAAAGCTCAGCTGACACCAAGGGTTCATCAGAAAGAGAATACTGGATTTTTCAGTCCTGTTTTCAAGATAGTATATGACTACAACAAACAAAACATATACAGAAGGGTGTATCTTCAAGAAGCAGGAATAAATTTCCTACAAAAGAAGAAACTTCAGCCATAGTCTGGCTTAAACTACAGCCACCACTTGAACTGAAGTTCTCTAGCCCTAGGAGGGTCAGCAGCATCTCCTCTTCTCACAGAATTAACCCATTCCAAACTGTTGCTCAAACATCTTAATCTTTCCTTTTTCCTCAGCTGCCTGTACCCTAACCTAGTATTCACTTTCCCTGCATCACTTGCTTTTGAGATTTTTTTTTTAATAAATTCAAGTTTTCATCAATAATATATTTTTGCACTACATTTCCCCAGACATTATAATTGCCTTTGAAAGAAATAAAACACAAAGCTATACTAAGACAAAAAGACTGTTACTGGGACATTTGCATTTAAGCTCATAGTTGAATCTGATGCGAAATAAAATTATTCTAAATGGTGTTTAACTTGAAAATGCTGACAGCAATAGCTGTGATAACAGGCCCTAAGAAAGTTAATTTTACATGACTGATTTCTGTTCTGGAAATTTTTTACATTCCCAGTCCTTGGATAGGGCACATTTCACTTGGATTTTTTTTTCCACTATCTTCTTGCTCAGTAATTACAGTCAAGAGCATTTAAATTATTGTAAAAAGGTTAAGCAATTTAAACTTTGAAAATTAGCTTGCTACTGTGCTAATTAATGGGAGCCTCCTATACATCAAATGTGCAAACCAACATTATCAAATATCACATGATTTCAACCTGTGTCTTCCTAGAAAAAATAAAAATTAAAAAAAAAACAACAAAAAAGACCAAGACAAAACAAAAAAAACCCCAACAAAACACCAAGTATCAGTTTCATCAGGAATCTGGTCTCATTGTGATCACAGACTACACTCCTGGTTTTTAACAATCATAGTAAAAAAATCTAGCCATGAAAATATTAGCACATTATGCTGGGGAAGAAATCAAAAAGCAAATGGAAGATTCAGGAGCAGTTGGGAATCAAGATAAACCAAGATTATTTTAGCCTAGTCCTAAGTCTCTTCCAACCCAAATGCATTCTATCTTCCTCTTAAATGATTTGGATGCTTTAGGACATGCCATCTGCAAGTAGAATGATCTCAACTATATAAATTATACATGAGATGAAGTAATTTAATGAACCCCTCCCCCAATATTGCAAATTCGTTTTTTTAAACCAAAAACCAAAGGTTTCCTCTGTAGAACATACACATGTAATTGACCTGTACACAGTTTCTCATCCCACAGTAGAGCTCTGGCTAATCAGAACTACCACTGGCTTAAAGCCTTACAAACCTACAAACTTCCTTCTTCTCCTTGAGATTCAACAAAACACAAACTTTTAATATGTTCTAGGTTGGAAGGGATCTTTCAGATCATTGACACCAACCATTAGCCTAGTATTGCCAAAAACTACCACTAAACAATGTCCCTCATCTACCAAGTCTTCCTAAAATCATAGAATCCTAGAATGGTTTGGGTTGGAAGGGACCATAAAGATCATCTAGTTCCAAATCCCATACCATGGGCAGGGACACCTCACACTAGACCAGGTTGCTCAATACCTCATCCAGCATAAAAATCAGAGATAAAAATGACATCTCATCTCAGGAGTTCATTTTTTAAATAACATTATATATTTCAAATTATGATAAAAATAAACTATTTTGCTTGTCACCATCCTGCAGTCTTCTGACTTTTTGTACAAAATAGGTTAGAATCAATTTCAACAATGACATGGAATTCTAAAAATAATATATTATGGAGCTGAAAATGGCAATTTAACTACATTTTGATAGAAGGCAGCTTTAATGATTCTCTGCTTGGTTTATAGCAGAAAACAGAGTCAGGCAGCAATATAATTTTCTGGTGGGGTTTTTTTGGGATTTTTTTTTTTTTCCACTTCAACTATCTGTATCCAAAGAATTCAGAAAACAAGCGAGTTCACTTCATAATCACGCCAGATTTATTTTCTGGGTGAACTCGCGAATGTTAAAGCTCAAGTACAACGAGTGACGTTGCCATGGCAACTCTACTGCAACCCAAGATGGGAACATGTTTATGAAAGCACATTTCTATACCCATACACACATGCCCAGGCACACTGATGCTCCAAACTCCTGGAAGAAGCAAATCAAACTATTTAGGCATTATCAGTCCTGATTCTGCTCCTGGATAGGGAAAGGGACATTTGCTAGACCCATGAAGCTGCAACAACCCTGTGTATGATCTGTGTAAAAAGTCTGCCAGACTCCTGGCAGAAGCAAATCAAACTATTCAGGCTTTATCAGTCCTGATTCTGCTCCTGGACAGGAAAAGGGACATTTCCTAGACCCATGAAGGTACAACAATCCTGTGTATGATCTATAAAAATCAAGGTTGCTTCACATACTGCAGTCATGAAGTCTTCATAGAATCATGGAATGGTTTGGGTTGGAAGGGACCTTCAAAATCTAGTTCCAACCCCTCTGCCATGGGCAGGGACACCTCCCACTACACCAGGTTGCTCAATGCCTCATCCATCCTGGCCTTAAACAGCTCCAGGGAAGGGGCATCCATAACTTCTCTGAGCAACCTGTTCCAGTGTCTCACCACCCCCATAGTAAAGAACTTCTTTCTTATATTTAGCCTGAATCTCCCCTCTTCCAATTTATAGCCATTATTTCTAGACCTTCCATCACATCTAGTCCTATTAAAAAGTCCTACACCTGCCTTTCTGCAGGCCCCATTCGGGTATTGATAAGCTACCATGAGGTTCCTCCTGAG
This sequence comes from Turnix velox, assembly GCA_013400935.1. NCBI lineage: Eukaryota > Metazoa > Chordata > Aves > Charadriiformes > Turnicidae > Turnix > Turnix velox. Next base: position 233,931 of record VZTY01027815.1, read on the forward strand.
CCTTCTCTTCACCAGAGGGCAGCCTTTTATTCCTTTTTTCAGTAATACTTGATATTTTATGTCTCAATTTGAGAAGCAACTATAGGTGTGAATTGCATCCCAGAATGAGGAGGGTTCTTATTTCAGTCTACTGCATATTTTTTCCTAAAGCAACACAGTGAACAATCTCAGTATTTCATGAACCAGCACCATACCCAGTCTAAATATCCCCTCTTCCAAGTTGCATCCACTACTTCTAGTCCTGCCATCCTGTACCCTATTAACAAGTCCCACCTCAGCCTTTCTGTAACCCCCTTCAGGTATTGAGAAGTTACTCTGAGGTCCCCCTGAGCCTTCTCCAGGCTGCACAACCCCAACTCATTCAGTTTGTCCTCATAAAGAAGGTTCTCCAGCCCTTCAAGCCATTATTCCCATTTCTAGGACCTAAATGAGGCAACCTTAATTTGCCATAAGATGTAACATTAGAAGATTTAGTGCTGCTACAGCTGTAGGCAAAGAGTGGAGTAAGTAATATGTTTGGTGCCCTTTGACTTTCTTTCTTTAAACCTCCACTGAAGTAAGCTGCTGGGTTAGAGAAATGTCAGAGTTTGGCCATCAGAGTCTGCCCAGAGGTGTAATTTTGCATGGTGTACAGCTCCTGTGAATTTATCACCAAATGTTATTTCACACATAGTCAACATGGTGTGACATTCAGCATCCTGAATTCACCAATGTCCACATGCTGAAATGAGTTTATGATTTCTCTTCGAAAGAAAATACCAGGTGTGTTAGTTCAGGCCAGTGGAGCAATCCTCAGTGGATTTCTGGGTATAAAAATCAAAGGAACAGTCCATAATTTCTGCTCCTCTGTCTGATACCTATCAGTTAGGTCTTTCCACATCAACCATTGCTAAATTCAGTGTGGAACAACCTGAAATTCCAAACTGATTTGTTCCTTGTTCCTCTGCAAACATGCTTAACATCTGAGATAAGGCAAATCTACACACAGAACTTTATACATCAGTAATACATGAGGTTTCAGTAGCTTTCCAGAAGAATTTTATACTTTTATGTCAGCCCCTCTGGAATTAAGTCACAAAAAGCACTTAGATGTGATGCTGTGTTAAGACAAATCCTACCCAACTGTCACCACAGCCTTAGAAGAAGAGAAAGAGCTTCTCAGCCTTTGGTATTATCTTCAACCTCTCTGTGATGAGTTAAAATCACTACTTATGGAAATCTCTCCACCTTGCTGAGATGTATGAAGATGAGGATATTACATTAAGTAAAGAAGAAAACTCCATTATCTCTTACACTAAATAAAGAAGAAAACTTCATTATCTCAAAGACTATATTAATTCTTGATTGTATCAGTTTTAAGAGTTGTTTCTGACACCTACAAGCTAAGAAACTTTTATATTCAAAGAATTTACTGCAGACTCTAAGTAGCTCTTGTAAATATTGTTTAGTCCATACTAATGAATTTACAGTACTAATTTCTTAGGAAACCCAAATAATACCTCTCGAAGCATGAACAAAGCAGCCTTGGAGAAGAGCACGATACACACTTCACAATCAAAAATAAACAGATCAGCTGCTTTAGGGGAAAAACTTTTAATAAACCTTGTTCTTATGGACTAGGCTGGGGTCTGTGCTGAACTGTTAGAGCTTAAACTGTTCACACTGTAGTACTTTTTGATTTAGAGACTTTAGGAATTGAA
>VZTY01027815.1:235766-280744 GCA_013400935.1 Turnix velox
GTTGTGAGAAGAACAAAGAGGACACATTCAAGAAGAATATAGCTCAGTATAGAGACTTAAAGTAGGCTATAAACTATATAACCAATGCTTAGAGGTGTTTCAGCACTTCCCATCTAAAGCAGAAATTGTGCATGCACAGAAGAACTGATGGTTTGTGCTAATTCAACTTTATACCATCAGCTAAATGCATGGTGATCATGTTGCAAGATGTCAGGTACCCATGTTCAGGTCCATGTTCTCATCTGAGGCAAGGAATGATGCTTGGGAAATTCAAACACTGTGATGTTAATCAGAAAATGACAATCTGCTGACAATGAACCTCTTAAAATGCCATGGAATGACCAGCAGACGACCAGTCACAGAATATCCTTTTCATTACAGATACTGTGTGCTACTACTTCCTCACTCTGGTTTCCTTTAAAAAGTACCATTAATCCAAAAATACTCCAAGCAACAGCTTAGGGAGAAGGTTGAGCCCTCTCCTTCCTTGCATTCAGAGGAGCATTCACAATGCAGTAGAATACATCCTGTTTCCTTAAAAAGATGGAATGATACATCAGTTTAATTAACTGTGAAAAAGGAGACTGAAAAGTTGAAAATCCACAGAACCACAGAGATATTGGTTGTGGGATCACCTGCTCCAATCTCCCACACAGTAGGACTGCTGCCAACAACAGATCCTGTCGCCTCATCCTTAAACTGAGCTCAGACATTCCATCAGAGTTAAAGGGCTCAACAGGAACAAAAATGTGTGCTCTTTCTCTTTGTTTTTTTTTCCTTCTGCTGCTGATACATCTGTTTCTCAGTGAAAATAACACCATACAGACCAAAAAAACAACTCAAAACAGCCCTTAAAATCCATACAGGAGTTTCTGCCAAATAAAAAAATATCCAACAAACAAACAATAAACCTCCTCACCCCCCCCAAAAAAAAAGCCCCACAAAAAAACAGGGGAAAAAAACATGGAAAAAGAAATGAAAGTCTTAACGCATCGACACAGCAGCCATGGCATGAAAAATTCATTTCCATTAATGAGAGGAGGTAGTCCCCAGGCCAGCGCCCTTTGTATCTGAACCATGTTAATCAGATTGTATGAGCATTTGCTGGGAACTCCTGGGACAACGAGCAACTCCAGCTCTAGAGCAAGCAGAGCAGATTAGCAGCTTGCTAAAAACTGCTTGACTTGTAACCCTTGAAGCACAAGAACGATGCAGATTGCCCAAATCACTGAGAAATGAAGCATTTCATTTACATGGCTCATATTTCTTGCAGCCTTTGACTCAATTTGCCCATCATCCGAAACGCATGCAAAATATCCTTCTGAGTGGCATTTTTATGTAAGAAAATGGAGAATAAATAAAAAATAAGAGTTGTGTCAATTCACATTTAGTCACACATTCTTACTACTGCTGCCCTACACCTCCAAATACCTTTAGCTGAGAAGAGAAAGAGAAGTGATTCCACCAGGACTCGCTGCAGAAGCAGGTCTGGAGATGGAGAATATTCCCATTTCTTGGAAGATCTAACAAGGCAGAAGGATCCAGATTTGACAAAGCAAACTTTTCCTTTTAAAGGCATCCTGTTAAATAGATCTTCAGCCAGGAGGAGGAAAACAATCAGGATTCAGGCTTCCCTTCAGCTGGCAGTAATACATTTAATTGCTTCCTAGCTTGGGCTTTGCTGCATTTTATCCCTGTGACAGAAACAGATGGAAACGCTTGCTGTTTGAGACAACTTGGTTTTATAAACACTCCAGAGTTTCAAGGAAATTTCAAAGTTGTTGGATCTCTGAAGCTTTTTATTGACTTTATTCCCAACCTAATTCTATTCTCAATCACCAGATCTCCAACAGCTATTTGTAAAGAGCAAAGAACCATTAAGAAACCAATGTTCTCAAAAAAACCCCAAAACAATCCACAAAATTAAGAGAACTGATCAGCTTGTTTCCAAAGAACACAATTTCACAATAATCACAAAAATATCATCCATAACTGCCTCTGAAAAGGTCTCCAAGAAAGATTTTTAGTGACTCTGAAGAACTTAACAATTCTGTATTAAACCCTGTAAATGACTACCTGAATTTTTTAACTCTGTATAAATACTTCTCATTGCAATATGAATTATAGTCCCATCACCTGATTCCTTTTCTACCATAGAACTTTGGTGTATCCTCAAAAAAAGAAGAAAATATTTCATAAAACTAACAGATTTACAATCAACCATCCTTGAGGTGCTGCTTTTCTCTCTCTGGAGGCCTATGGTAGGTTGTATAAGCTGCTGCAGTATCTTCCCATCTTTTTTTTCCCCTTTTAAGTATCACTAAATGAACAAAAAGTATCACTAAATAAAAAACATCGCTAAATAAAAAAAAGCATTGCTAAATAAAAAAAGCATCACTAAATTAAAAAAGCATCACTAAATAAACCAAAGAAACGGATCCCCAACTCTATTTTCTTCAACTTCAAAACTACTTTTTTTTATATTCCCCAGAAACTTTCCCCAGAAAAGTCAAAACTAAACATCCTCTGCTTTATTTTACATGTTAATTATTCCTCTTAGAAATAAACATTTCCTCTTTGAGAAAAAAAGAAAAGTGCATTTTGATGAAGATTATTTTTTTTTTAGTGGGAATATTTCTGTCACTTAACAACTTAATCAGCTTTATTTATACACGACCTAATTTCAAGATAAGAAAAAAAAGAAAGAAAGAAATCCAATGATGCCCATGAGCTTCCAATGAGAGGAGAATCAGCCCATGGAAATTTTAAAAAGTAGAAAGGGTTTCATAATCCCCACTGTTTTTTTACAGTGAAATGTCTTCAGCTGAGCTCCACAGAGCAAAGTTTTTCATGATTTCCAGCAAGGAGAGAGGAGAGTCAGTCTCTAGTGAAAAGTCACCAAAGCTCATGAAAGATTTACAGCAACTAAATTTATAATTAGGCTGAATTGAGAAACCAAATTAGAAAACAGTTTGCACATTAGCAGAAATTCAAGGCTAAAAATTTGAAAGCTTTTTTTTCCCCCCATAAAAAATGCACAGAATTCTTGTATTTTCAGCATGCACACACACCAATAATTTCTACATGTATATAGAAGGGCATTTAGAAACACAGTGAACTATTTTAAGTACATCTCATAGCTGCTGTAATTTATTTATGAACAGGGACACTATTAAAAATAAATGATCTTCAATGGCACTTAAAAGTACTGCTGTTTTGAGACTAAATGTCAAGGAAATGGCATGAAAAGGGGAATCTCAGTAAATCATAAACCACTGCTTCATCACAGAATATTTATGCTACCAAGGTACAGCCTGAAACAACGAGGTTTATTATAAATAACACAAACAAAATCATTACAATTGAATTACATTTCATGTGTGATCATTACATTACCTAAATATTCTATTTTTCATTCTGGATTAAAAGGTAAAGCTGTGACTGTGATATATCCCAAGACAAAGGCTTTCCCTGTGCTGCTGGGTATCATGAAGGATAGGAACTGAATATATGGGGTCAAAAATAATTAGTTTCATCACCCATTTCCACAACTTTGACAGGAAAACCCTCAAATAGGAGCAACAAAATGAGGGGCAATGGTTTTAATTGAGAGCAGGGAAGGTTTAGATGAGACATTAGGAAGAAGTTCATCACCATGAAGAAAAGAGAACACTAACAAGCTGCCCAGAGNGGTGGAACACTAACAAGCTGCCCAGAGAGGTTGTGTAGGCCCCACCCCTGGAGACATCCAAGGCCAGGCTAGATGAGGCTTTGAGCAGCATGATCTAGTGCAGGATGTCCCTTCTCAGTGCTGGAGGTTGGACTAGATGGCCTCTGGAGGGCCCTTCCAACACAACACATTCTATGAGTGTGACAAAATCATGGTCACAACCACACTGAACATAATGGCAATAACCTCAAAGTGACCACAATGTCACATCACTACATAAATAAGGTGTGAAATCTCCATAAACCTATTCAGACCCACAGTCCATCTCCGTTTCCCCCTTATTCTCAGATTCTGGAAATAATTAAGTCCACAGTTAAACCACTTAAATATTGCAAGTTGTTACAAAACCATACTGGATTTTTTTTATCTTCCAGTGCTAAAGTTAGTCCAAAATAATTGCAGCAAATACAGTTATCTGCCACAGCTACCATCTGGGATATTAAGCTCAACATTTTAATTATTGCCATTGTAATTTGAGAGCCACAAAGACCAGTATTTGGGCTACATATGGAATTTATTTCTACAGATTAACGTCAAAACAGGTGGATGCAACACTTCAAAAGACAGTTGGCTAAATGCCTGTAAACTTTCCTACCTAGTGCAGACTGCTACAAAGAGACAGAAAACTAAATTTTATCTCCAGGCTGGCTGTTAAGCTGCTGGGTGATCTCAAAAACAAGCAAAAAAAAAAAAAGAAATCAGGATAAAAAGACAGTGACCTCTGTTCTAAAGCGCTTTTATCTCTCATTGAAGCTGTTACCACTGAAGTAAAGAGATGACTTTCTCATTAGAGATGGAGATTATCAAAAAGTCCTAGCAGTTTTCCTGACTGCATGGAGAACTTTGTACATGGGAAAGGAGAATATTTTACTTCAGGCACTTTTTTTTGAGAAGATACCTGTGAGTGTGCCCCTCTAGCACTAGGCATAGTTAGAATGCATTTGTCCTGCACAGCAGACTTTCAGATGAAGAGCAAAAGGAGGATTGTAATCTAATTAAATTAATGAGAACCAGAAAAATAAATAGATAAGGTATGATATACAGAGAGGATATTAACAGACGAGATTTGGAATATAACAGAGAAAAAGGGTACTTAAACACCTTTGAAGATAGTTGGAATCTAATTACCAAGGTAAAAATTACTGCAAAGGGAGTCAAAAAATACCAAAAGGACCACAATAAGCAAAAACTTAGGCCTGAATAAAACCAGGGATGAAATCCCATTCAAGGAACTCATTAAGAAATCCAGTTTGTGATTAAGGTCAAAGATTATCAATGACTGCACAACAGCCTGTGAAATTCCAGGCCTCGTGTTTGAGGGCATCACAACTTGCCTTTGACACACGAACTCCTGCTGGGGACTGCTCAGGCTCTTCAGCTCTCATAGAATCAGAATCATAGAGTGGTTTGGGTTGGAAGGGACCCCAAAGATCATCTAGTTCCAACCCCTTGCCATGGGCAAGGACACCTCCCACTAGACCAGGTTGCTCAATGCCTCATCCAGCCTGGCCTTAAACACCTCCAGGGACACAAACCATTCTACGATTCTATGACTAAGCCAAAATACTTCTTCATTCAAAAGCTAAATAATTAACTAAACAGCATATGAATTCACTAAGAAAAGACATAATGTTGATCTAAAAAATTATCTCCAGCAGATCTTCATTCCATAGGGAATGTTTTGCTTCTACAAGTATAAACACACCCATCCTTCCATGTTTTGAAACTAAATAATTAGATTTGAAGAAAATATGCTTAATTACACCCAGAACTAACTGCTTGGAGAGTGGGAGTCACTCAGTCCCCGTGCTGAGTGCACTCACTGCTTTTTTGGCACCTCCTTGAAGACATGAAGTGAACACACATGCACACACAGGGTTGCAAATATTTCAAACCCATGTAAGCAGATGGTGATGTAGCAGGTAATAATTTAATTACATAACTTCTAAAACATGTTTCCATTAAATACAATATATAAGGAATGTAATAAATGTCCAGTCTGACCTTTTATTCTAATACCTTTGGTTGAACTGGCAATGATTTTGCAACCATTTATTCTGGAGGTAGAAACAGGAGGAAGAAAGAAAATCTGACACCATCTTTTCTTCCTAAAGCAACATTTAAGATAAATAAAAAGAAATAGTAGCAACATAAACTACAAGACAAGAAAATAGGAATAATTATAGAACACTGAACAAGAAAATTTATCATTAGCTTTGCAGGTACAAAGAGGTCAGGAAGATATACGTGCAACATCTGCTCCTGCTTCGGCACCCAACACTGATACTGCTGAAGTGTGAAAGCATCTAAGAAATGTTTGATTAATTCTCCATTTCATGCAGAAGCTCAGAATTGCTTGGAAGCTCAGAAGCGTTATAAGACTCTGACACCAGAGGTAAACTGGAAACTGAGAAATTTTAATGAAAATGAGAGAATAATTAAAAAAATAAAAACAATCTGCTGGCCTACTTGACATACCACATATGCCAATGAAAGCTGAAGAAAGGATGTCTCCTAAAGAAAATTCTAGACCAGAATCATAGAAATGCCCATGTTGAAGGGTTCTTTCGCATCACTGACCACAACCATCAACCCAACTCTCACAAAAACTACCCCTAAACCTTATCTCTAAGCTCAATGTCTGCCCGTCTCTTAAATGGTCTCTCAACCCCCTCCAGAGTTCCCCTGGGAACTCTGTTACAATGCTTAGTAACCCTTCCAGGATCAAAATTCTTTCTAATATTCATTCTGAATCTCCTCTGGTGCAACTTGAGGTAGTAGCAACTTAACAATTACAGGAAAGGAACCACTAACTCCAAAAAGTCAAAGGTGCTGAGATACTTAAGTACTTGAGATTAAAATATTAATATTGATTGGCAGGTTGACTCACTATTAGGAATATTATCCCAATATGTTTGCAGAGATGGATCACCCTTTGAATTCCATGCATAAGCCTAATAAAAGTGTATGGAGACAAACACAAATGGATCTGAATAATCCATGAACAGTCAACTCTAAGACTCAAGACACTTCTAACCAATGCTTGCTTTAGGGTATCTCTTCCAATGAGATTTTACAAGCTACAAGCAAAAAGGGAGGGAGTTGGGTAGAGTAGAAGTATTGCTTGTGAAATATTTATCCCACAGCAATATGAGCACACACATAATATTTCAGTTTCATCCCACAACAGTGTTAAGGGGTTTTTTTCCCTTTTACATAAAGGTCAAACAGCTTGAAGGGTCACTATATCTGAGTCACAAAATGTAAGTAGCAATTTATACACAGATGCATACAGACATTATATATAAAAGAAACATTACCAAAAATCACTAGGCTCAACCTATTGAGTTATTTTAATTCTGACTGCAAATGGCATTATTATTTTTCTATTGTGAAGCAAAGAAACCCTCTAATCTTATGATTTAAGCAGCTCATAGTACAAACTTCCATTTCTCAGTCAACTCCAATACAGCAATGCATTGCAGGAGTTGGGTTCTGCATATATGAATATCTATTCTGGATATATGAAATATCTATTACTTAAAGTTAGATTTCATAAAGCTAATCTGTCCCCAAACTCTACACCCAACCAGTACTAACTTTGGACTCTGTTTGAAATCTCAGGAGAAAAACAGCAGTGCAGATGGTTGGAGAGTCACCTTGGGTTTGTAATATATTTTTTTTGTCCCCTAGTGTTTATTGAGTATGTAAATGGCACAAAAAGAAGGGAGGTGGAGTATTCACAACACTTTAATTTTATCTTTTGATCCTCATAATTCATTGCACTATACGTTGGCAAAACAAGAATCAAAACATCAGAAAAGGTCACTTTGATGTAGAAGCACCAAAAATCCTCAGCATTATTCCAAGCAGGTTTACGACTTGTAGCTTGAAATGCAAGATAAACCCAGAAAAAATATATTCAAATAAACCCCATAATGAAAACAATATATAAGTACCATATAATTCTGGGCCACGTTTGTCACTTCAAAAAGAAGTGCAAATCAATTCTTAATAAATCTGACATCCTAGGTCAGAGCATAACAGTGCATTAACCATAAAGACAATTAAGTCTTTTTTTCTTTTAATTGAACCCAGTTTAATGAACCTTTAACTTACCTTACAATCTGCCTACAATAGAGTGGCATGAAAAGACAGAGGCTGAAGTCAGAGTCTAATTAGAACTCTATCCATATCCTACTCCATCAATACTTCTGCTGTTTGAGGCTTTTTTTGGTGTGTGTGTTTGATTATTTTTTTATTTTTAGGAATGGGTGATATCTTGGACATAAATTATTCCACTTAAGTATACACAAATCTCTCTACACACAATTATATGTGCAGGCATACAGGGGGAGTCAACAAGAAAGCTAGGGAGGGGCTGTTTGGAAGGACATGGAGCAATAGGATGAGGTGAAATGTTTTGCAATTAGAACAGGGCAGGGTTAGATGAGACATCAGGAAGAACTTCTTCCCCAGAAGAGTGATGAGACAATATCCCAGGTTACCCAGAGAGGTGGTGGAGGTGCCATCCCTGGAGACATTCAAGACCAGGCTTCCTGAGGCTCTGAGGAACCTGGTCTAGTGCAGGATGTCCCTGTTTATTGCAGAGGAGTTGGACTAGATGGCCTTTAAAGGAATCTTCCAACCCAATGCATTCTATTATTTTTTTTCTATAGCTGTATGCAGAATATTATACTTACAAACAGACAGTGCTGCAGCACTATTTTTCTGGCAACAAATCACAGAATCACAGGATATCAGGGATTGGAAGGGACCTCAAGAGATCATCTAGTCCAAACCCCCTGCCAGAGCAGGAACAACTAGACTAGGTCACACAGGAAGACATCCAGGTAGATTTTGAATGTCTCCAGAGGAGACTCCACACCCTCTCTGGGCAGCCTGGGACACTGTTCTGTCACACTCACCCTGTCATTATAAAGATTATTAGGTTGATCAAGCATGACTTCCCCTTGGTGAATCCATGCTGACTTCTCCTAATGACTTGCTTATCCTTGTTGTGCCCAGAAACAGCACCAAGGATGAATTGCCCCATTACCCAGGCATGGAGGTGAGGCTGCCTGGTCTATAGTTATTGATGTTCCCCTTCTTGCCCAGATCACAGAATCACAGAATATGAAAGACTGGAAAGGACTTCAAGAGATCATCTAGTCCAACCCCCCTGCTGGAGCAGGAACACCTAGATCAGGTCACACAGGAAGGCATCCAGGTGGATTTTGAATGTCTCAAGAGAAGGAGAGTCCACAACCTGTTTCAGTGTTCTGTTACCCTCACTGTGAAAAACTTTTCTTTCTTATATTTCTTTGGAAACTCCTGGGGGCCAGAACCAGCCCAGTTCTGGTGGACCAGAAGATCCCAGGGTCTGATACCAACAATCCTAATCTCTAATTGGATTTTAAACGATGCCAGCTTGATCAATGCATTCCTTCTGATTTACTCCGTAGGGGCTTTTTTTGGCTCAGTGAAGTTAAACATGCAGAGAAGGGGAGCACAACGTGTCAACTAGGAGATTACTTTCACAATCTATACATTGAAGGGAATAAATGGCACTTTCATTAAGAGAAGTAGGCCACACGTCCAAAAAGTCATTGGATTCGCTTCACTGGTGAACTGGAGCAACAATATCCGATTAGAAAGCCTCAGCAGTTCAAAAGTCTTTAAAGGCAGGTCCAGTGATTATACAATTAATTTTTAATGATATTGTTGCCATCTGGGAGATTCACTTGGAAGTGCCAAATGGGGTCCCTGAGCTGAAGTGTTGAGTTATTTCAAGCTAATACGTCTACAACATGTCTGGGATCTGTTTAAAATATTATTAGATGGTTTATGGGTATAAGCTACAGTTACTTGTGCTTTTTAAGGTCATGCAATACATCCACAGAAGGAAACAACTGCAGCTATGAGGATTTATTGGAGGTGGTTGAAGGCCTGAAAGTTTCCCACTAGCATATAAAAAACACTAGGAAAAAATCAAGGGGTTTATTCTAAAGGGTATAATTATAATAATTATAATCGTATAATATTAAACATGCATCATGTTTCTTCATTTGAAAAAAATATAAATAATAAAACCTTCAAATTTCAGAAATCAAAAGCAATGAGCATTAAAGTAATTGCCAAGAGATTGAATTTTTGTACATCTGCAGTTCTAAATTTCAGGTGGTTTAAAAAGTCATTATCTTTCATAATTTTTACTTAATATTTACAGTAACAAGTTTTTTTTTCTTTAAATCATGCAAGAAACAAACAGATTCTGCATTTAACAGCAGAGAGCTTCCAGATTACAGACACAACTAAAGTGAAGTGTTGTATTTGATTGGGTTTTTTATGTCTTTCTTTGTTTCAAAAGTGTTAATACATGTTGAGCTTCTTAAACATCAGCATAAATTTTTCCTGAGTTAAGCAAGCGGATTGGCAGCACTGAGATTTTATGTGTGGATTCTGTGATAAGTCAGGAATGGTGTTTAAGTACACACTTAAAAATATCTGTGAGCTTTTTAAAATTTACAGCCTTTGTAAAATTGCAACAAAACAGAATTACTAGAACATTGCTCCATAAAAACATGGGCTTTTAAACACGCTGCTTCTACTCAGAAAAAGATTATTTCACCAGTGAAACATGAGCATCTCTTCAATTTCATTTAAAAAGAAGTTCAAGTGAAGGTATTGAGCTGGATTTTCTTATTATATTTCTACTCTTTTTGGACTTACATCACTACAATGAAGTTGATTAAGTAATTAAGCACAACTCTGGTTCCTATTCCCACTGGTAGAACCTTTTGCTGTGACCATGAGCAGCCTCAGGATGTAAAAATTAAAAAAAAAAAAAAAAAAAGAGCAATTGCTGAAAAAAAGAGCACTTTGATTGGGTTAAAAACCCAGCAGGAGAGAAAGCTTTCAGCTACATCTTTTGGTAGTTAAAAGAAGGAGGTAAAAAAAAAAAAAGATACAACCACAACAACAAATAAACTTCATTTCAGAAACTGAAATGTATTTATGGAAGCACTGAAGCCTGTTTTCTTGACTCAAAGCATATTGCGTGACTCACATTTAATGGAGCAGCTCCAAGAGAGAAGATGGAAAGGAGACCATGCTGAACCTCTTAGTCAGTGCTTAATGAGAACTGGCTGATTAAGAAGAAATATCAGGAAGCTGGAGCATCTTAAAAAGTACCCATAATGTGTTTGTTTTATATAATAATTTCTCCAGTGCAATAATGACCTGTTCCTACCACAGCCAACCTCGCACAATTCTCACACGGGAAATTTTAGCCTTTTTATTTTCCCCAAAAAACAAAAAAAAGCCACAAGAAAACAGTTGATGCCCATTATGATATCACTTTCTTTCCTTTATAAAATATGTAAATGCCTAACTGAATTTACATTTAGAACATCTGTACATTTTACAGTCAGCAAACTGAAGTTTGTCATGGACAAAGTGACACCAGCGCCATTTATGAAGAAAAACATCTGAAGGGAAGTAACACAAATACTTCAATTTTCTCTTGTTTCTGCTTCTCCAGAAAGCATTAAGAATTAGAGATACACAGCACCACAGATAGAACAAAGGACTGAAAGATGATGATTCTAAAGGTCACATTATCTTAACGAAGTGCCACTTTCTGACAGGGTGACACTGATACAGAAGTAATACAGCCCCTTCACCAGGAGCTGCTCTATGAAATTCATGCCCTCTGCAATCAAGACAAAGAAATTAGTGATTTTCTTCAAAGGTCATCTTAGTGAGAGTGTTATTTAAAACAAGGCATTTGCCATCAGCAGTAGGTATCTAAGAAACATCTGATCTGGACCCTGAAGCCAGTCTTAAAAATGCCACCAAAACTGAAATGACCTCTCATCTGCCAACACTATTCTTTTGTGATGGGGACCAATTCCTTATCTATGGCAGGGCAGCAGGATAGGGCACTTGGGTTACAAACCTGTAACCTAGCATTTTCTCTGGATTACATTCTGCTGATGAAAAATCCTCTCCTTTTAGAGTGCAACCGATGTAATACCAGCCACTTCACTAGTTTTCATACATTATGTGTATTTAAAAATGGAAATCACAACTACAGAATCATGGAATGGCTCAGGTTGGATGGGACCTTTCAGATCATTGGCTCCAACCATCAAACCCAACTCTGACAAGAACCATCACTGAACCCATATCTCTAAACTCTGTGTCTGCCCATCTCTTAGAAGCTTCCTAGGATGATGCCTCAACTCCTTTCCTAGACAGCCTGTTCCAATGCTTGATAACCCTTTCAGTGTCAACACTTCTCCTAATATCCATCCAAATACATTCCAGGAAAAAAAAAAATCAAAAAATAGGTTTCACCTCATAAAGCTTCACACTTAACTACAAAAAATTTAACTTCTCTTTGCTATACCAGTAGTTTTCTTATACAAACCCATAGCTCTAAACTCTCTGTCTGCCCATCCCTTAGATGCCTCCTTAGGATGGTGCCTCAATCCCTTCCCTGGGCAACCTGTTCCAATGCTTGATAACCCTTTCAGTGTCAACACTTTTCCTAATATCCATCCTAAACATCCATCCAAATACATTCTAGGAAAAAAAAAATCAGAAAATAGGTTTCACCTCATAAAACTTCACACTTAATTATAAAAATGTAATTTCTCTCTGCTATATGAGTAGTTACCTTAACATTTTCATTCTGTGACTGCCTGAATGCTTTCCTGTATAACCCATTTCAGCCCATCGAATGAATAGCTGATTTTTCAGATAGTAGCCTGCTTGCATAGGTTGAAGCCTGAAGCCCACTGCTATAGTCCTCCCATAGCAGTTGGGTTTTGGGAAAGAAAATTAATAAGACATCAAATAGTTAAAAAAAAGTCACTTTGTTTTTAACAACTTTTCCTGAACTTTTTTTGTCTGATGATCAAATAAAAAGCATTTATAACAGTTCAGAAATAGGTGAAGTTCTGTGACCTGATCTGGGTGTTCCTGCTCTGGCAAGGGGATTGGATTAGATGATCTCTTGAGATCCCTCCCAATCCCTGACATTGAGTGATTGTGTGTGTGTCAACCTCCCTGCTGCAGTTTCAGGCTTTTTCCTCATGTCCTAAAATGCAACCTTGGCTCTGAACATGAAATCAACATCTCATGTCACCTCACGAGAGCTGTTCCATAACAAGGGATCATGATAGCCTTGATGTGCCACCAGCCTGACGTAACTCAGACAATAACATCTCACTGAAAATGTAATGCTGCCTGGAATACACCATTTTTCACCCTTTTCTAAGCATCACATCTTAGAATCTAGACCTATATTTAAAGGTTATTAAAAGGGCAAAGGATCAAGAAAATAATCAACATCAGCTTGGTGATAAATTTTGTTGACATTTCTATGTAAAAAAGTGAAAGCCTAACATGAAGATAAAAAGATGAATAGAAATGCAAAGAGCTGGGTCAGTTTTTTTGTGAGATGTATCTGCATCACCTATCCTTCTGACCTTGAGCAGCTTTTCAGCTTCTCCAGATCTGTTAGAGCTACTGAGCACCAAACAAACCAAGACAACTGGAGAACAGTGAAAGCAGAGTGTCTCAAGGGAAATCCATTACTAATTCCTCTGAGAACCCCCTGGAAAAATCTGTTTATTAGAAGCAATGCTCCCTTCTGTATCTTCTCTCTCTATTTTTATTGGGACATTTCAGATTTTAATGAAGATTTTGGAGAAAAAAAATATCAACATTTTAGTTTGAAATATTAATTTGGTGAAATGCTACTAATCACAGCTGGAATATTGCATCCAGTTCTGGGGCCCTCAGTTCAAGAAGGACTGGGAACTAACTACTGGATATAATCCAGGGCAGAGACACAAAGATGAAGGAATTGGAGCATCTCCCTTCTGAGGCAAGGCTGCCAGAGCTGGGTCACTTTAGCTTGGAGGAGATTGAGGGGTGACCTCATTCAGGTTCATAAATATGGAAAGGATGAGTGTCAGGAGGATGGAGCCAGGCTTTTCTCAGTGATCTCTAGTGATAGGACCTGGGGCAATGGGTGCAAATGGAACACAGGGAGGTTCCACAGGAATACAAGGAAAAAAACTTGGTCAGGGTGACAGGCTGCCCTGAGAGGGTGTGGGGTCTCTTTCCCTGGAGACATTCAAACCCCACCTGGATGTCTTCCTGTGGGACCTCAGTGTTCCTACTCTGGCAGGGGAATTGACCTAGATGATCTCTCCAGGTCCCTTCCAACCCCTGTTATTCTATATACAGAAAGACCTAACACTGATACAACTGTGTTTGACCAACACAAACCACTATTTTCCTCATGTTTAGACCTAGACCAAATTTTTACTGGACTACACTGATCCTCCCACTGGGAAACCATGAAAATTGCAACCTATCATCTCTGTTCTGCTCCTTACTCATATATTCCTTCACACTCACTCCTCTCCCACCCTGTTTTTAAGAGTTATTCAACTTGTACAAAGAGCATGAATGAGAAAATGGGGAAAATAAAAAAAAAAAAAATTTAAAAAAAACCCAAACACCCAAGAATAAGGATTTTCCCGCATCCTTCTAAGGATGCTCTCCCTCAGAAGGCTGAGCTCCTGCTTCAAGTGGCTAAATTAAAGTACCCAAATGCCACACAGGGCATCAACACACACCTAACTCTGTACCTTTTAACCTCTAATTAAGACACTTTTTAATGTAGTCTAACTGCTTATCTCAGAAGCATCTCCTTCCTTTTTCCTCCAAAACAAAGTAATTCTTCCTCATCATTAAAATGAGGACAAATTCATTAGTGATTGTAAATTAATTTAAGATAAACAAATAGAACAGTATAAGTAAATTCAGAAAGTAAGCAGACCTCACATGAAACACTGATAAATGGATTCCTCTCTAATAAGCAACACTAATATTGTTTTTCACTAAATCAAGAGGGTATTATTTTTCTCTGAAAAAAACTTTTCCACCTTATTACTGCAATCACTTTTTTAATTTCATGCCTCCCTAACTTTATTACTGTTAATTTTACTCACTTAATAGTGGCTATTTTCTACCATTTACTGGGAAAATGGAACAAACTTCATAGTTTTCTGGTAAATAAAAGTTAAGTGGCTTTGTGAAAAAGGACATCTATCTATATAGGATGATTCTTCCCACCATGACATCCTGGGGTATTCCTTACCTGTTTGACTAATTCCCATTAAAAATGTCCAAGGCAAAACACAATCTGCCTGTGATCTGAGACACCAGAATGACTGTGGCCAAGGGACAGTCCCATCTGCTTCAGGGAGAATTTGGGTCACAGTCTGTCTATTCACTCAAGTCTTCTGTCACTGCTGACAAGCAATAATTAACTTAATATTAGCTCCATTGATCAATGTCTTGCACTTCATTGCTGAGAAAATGATTCATCCCCTCCAATAACACTGAAAAAAGGATCAACTTGGAATTTTCCACATACTGATGCCATTTTGTAGTCAACCAGTTCTTTTAAATGCACACCCAGTCAACATGAATCCTGTTGTGGTTGGATTTAAGTTCTGTACATTCCCTTCTCACAAGCAAGGCAAATGCTTTAGACATATTAAAACCAACAACTCTATACTTAAAGGCATTATTTTGAAGAAAAATTACATATGAAACCACTGCTTTTTTAGACATTACAACTCAGCAACAAATGCCATAGTCATGGCTTTAGAACAAATAAAATCCACATTAGCCAAGGATGTAGAGCGCTCCTAAGAAAAAGGCAAAAATGAATGTTTTTATATAAAATTCTCAATGCCCTTTCCCTTAATATTTACAAAGCAAGGGTATAAATCAATACAATTTCAATAGCCTAATGTAGCTGATACCTTCATGTGTTTAGCCCTAATGGTGGGCTATACAATGAAAGCCCAATGTCTAGAAATGAAAAGATATTTATATTCACAGTATAAAAGAAGCAGAGAATGAGACCAGTATATTGTAGCTTTCAGTCATTACACCTCTAACTCCTGAACTAGAGCTGCATCATTAGAAGAAGATGCTTGTATTTTCTTCTTTCATCCTGTGTTAGTGGAAATAATACACCAAGGAACTTGAAATAGGTTACTGCATCATGAGACTTTATGAGTAGATTGTACCTTGAATGTTAAATCTCTTCAATATCACACAGAATCACCGGGATAGGAAGGGACCTCAAGAGATCATCTAGTCCAATCCCCCTGCCAGAGCAGGAACACCCAGATCAGGACACACAGGAACACGTCCAAGTAGATTTTTAATGTCTCCAGAGACTCCACAAGCTCCGTGGGCAGCCTGTGTCACTGTTCTCTCAATCCTCAATGTGAAAAAGTTTCTTCTGTTATTACTGTGGAGCCTCCTGTGTTTCAGTTTGCACCCATTGCCCTGAGTCACTGCAGATCACTGAGAAGAGCCTGGTTCCATCTTCCTGACACTCACTCTTTCCATATTAATAGACATTAATGAGGTCACCCCTCAGTTTCCTTTTCTCCAAGCTAAAGAGACCCAGCTCCCTCAGCCTTTCCCCATAAGGGAGATGCCTCAATCCCTTCATCATCTTCATGGCTCTGCACTGGACATTCTCCAGCAGTTCTCCGACCTTCTTCAACTGAGGACTCCAGAACTGGACACAATATTCCATATGTGGCCTCACCAGGGCAGAATAGAGGGGGAGGAGAACCTCCCTTGACCTAAATATTTGCAACTCTGTATGAAGGTAAGCTTTCCAAGCTCATCCAGTAAAATAATTTCTCAAAAAATTGTCAGATTCACTGTTCAGTATGATCTTTCATTGATACCCAGTTCAATTATGAATGATACTCCCCACAAGCAGGATAGATTAGAAGCATTTCAAAATTAAAAATGGGTGTAATGAGGTATCTTTCTACTTCCAATTATTCTTATGTAAGGAAATGAAATTTAAATGCCATAACCACAGCTCTGAGGTTCACACTCCAGGTCACACTCAGTGTATTTTTTATATCCTTCAGAAACACACACATTAAAAAAAAAAAAAGGAGTTAATTGGTAAAAAAACCCCTTTCCTTGAAACAGTCAATTCCCTAGAAGTGAAGTGCCTCTGTAAAGCCTTAGTTGTGGCTGAAAAATGCACCTTAGTTATAGCAACCCCACTTGGTAATGCCATTAATGGAGTTTATTATTTAGACTTAGTGTGGCTTTGAGTTCTTCCAGTATTCAAAAAGCAGCTCAGCCATGTGAGTCAGTGTATTAGCATGAATTTCTGCAGAGAAACACAGCTGAATATTTCAAAATCCTTTAAAAAACACTGTTCCACAGTGCAGAAAAGTCTAACTAGTTGCGTTCAGCCTGTCTTCACACAGACACACAGAGTTTTCAGCACAATTCCCCCTCCCTTTCTTATTAAAATCTCATTCTGCTTTCAGTAATGCACTGCAAAGGCTTCATGGACTCAACCACTCTGGTGTCTATTGATGTGACTGTAAAAACTTCTCTAATGATTGCATTTCTCAATCACCACCATAGCCCCAAAGTTGTCTCTTACCCTTAATTTCTGCATCCTACATGTTATTTCATTATTTGTCATTGTTATATGGTTTAACTGTCAGAAGAAAAGCCATGCTTCAAACATCCTCAGATCACTCCCTGGCTTATAAAATCATAGTTTAGGGACCCCAAAGATCATCTAGTTCCAACCTTCCTGCCACAGGCAGGGACATCTTCCACTAGGCAGGTTGCTCAATGCCTCATCCAGCCTGGTCTTAAATAGCTCCAGGGATTGAGGGGGCATCCACAACCTCTCTGGGCAACCTATTCCAGCGTCTCACCACCCTCACAGTGAACTTCTTTCTTCTATCCACCCTAAATCTCCCCTCTTCCAATTTACATCCATTATTCCTAGTCTTTCCATCACATATCCTATTTAAAAGTCCTACCCCAGACTTTCTCTAGGCCCCCTTTAGGTATTGAGAAGCTGCTATGAGGTCCTCCAAGAGCATTTTCCATGCTGAAGAACCCCAACTCCTTCAGCCTGTCCTCATAAGGAAGATCCTCTAATCATCCTCATGGTCCTCTTCTGGACCCACTCCACAACCCACTTGTTTCCATATTATTTAAATACAGGAAATGAAGCCACCAAGTTGAGCTAATTGATGATAATACTTTAATTTGTTGGAAGTTAAAAAAGAAAAACACAGATGCACAGACAGCATTGCCTAAATGTACTGACTGTGACAAAACGTGAGGGACCACGTTTCCCCAAAAGCACACCACGTTATCGGGGACTAGCAGTGCAACAAACAACTTACTAAATACCAAGGGCAGACAAGCAAAAAGGCTGAAGCCTCCAGGGCCCTGTTAATTATCTCCAGGTCGAAGTTGCTCCAAAGGCTGTCACACAGACTCCCAGGCAGTGCCACCACTCTGAAGTCCCCAAGGTCCTGCAGTTATAGCACTGTCATATTTCAAATGACAGGTAATACTTACGAACATGCCAACACTAACCTCCTCAATTATATTCAATGTCAAGGTTTTCCTGCTGAAGGAAGTGCTAATTTCCAGCAGACACACTGGCTGACAAAAGGTACTTCATCAAAGAGGGGAGTTCAGGCTATCTGCTGCAAGACACTCGAGATCCCTTTTGACGCTCCCTCTGGGAATAACAACCTTCAAGCAAGCTCTTGAATGATGAAATAAATATTGCCCTTAGTCAAGCATCTCCTAAAAAAAAAAAAATCCTCTATTTTCTTTGCTAACAGGCAGTGCCTTTGCATGGAAACCTCACTCTGCTATTAACTGCAGCATGGTGTTTATTTTAACTTCCTTTAAAGAGATCTAAGCAGGTGGGGACACTTGCCATGCCTCAGATGCTCCAAGAATCATAGAATAGTTTGGGTTGGAAGGGATCTTCAAGATCATCTAGTTCCAAACTCTTTGCCATAGGCAGGGACACTCACACTAGACCAGGTTGCTCAACACCTTATCCAGCCTGGCCTTAAACACCTCCAGAGAGAGAGTGACTAAGAAAATCTGGGTTGCATCAAAAGGAGTGTGAACATCAGGTCAAGAGAGGTGATTTTGCCCCTCTACTCAGCACTGGTGAGACCCCACCTGGAGTTACCTCCAGTTCTGGAGGCTCAATACATAGAAGGTCAAAGGGCTGGAGCAACTGCCCTATGAAGACAGGCTGAAGGAGTTGGGGTTGTTCAGCCTGGAGAAGAGAAGACTCAGGGGGGGACCTTATAGTAACTTACCAGTACCTGAGGAGGTCCTACAGAAAGGCAGGGGAAGAAAGTTCTAATATGATATCAGATGGGAGGACCAGAAACAATGGATGTAAATTGGAAGGGAGTAGATTTAGACTTGACATAAGAAAAAAATTCTTTACAGTGAGGGTGGTGAAACACTGGAAGAGGTTGCCCAGAGAGACTGTGGATGCCTCCTCTCTGGAGGTGTTCAAGACCAGGCTGGACAAGGCACTGAGCAGCCTGATCTAATGGGAGGTGTCCCTGCCTATGTCAGGGGGGTTGGAACTCGATGATCTTTAAGGTCCCCTTCCCACCCAAACTATTCTATGATTCTATGATTTCCACCACCTCCCAAGAGTGGCCATGAGACCCATGGAGCAATTCAACTGCAATTACCATGGAAAAAGTAAGCACTGGGCTGCAAAAGAAAAAAAAAATTCACACAAACATAATTCCTCCTTTCTTCTCATATTCACTCTGGTCTGAATTTAAATGAAAACACAATTAAATGAACTTGATTGGGCAGTTAGTGTAGAAAAGAGATTAGGTGGCACAGACACGGCCACGGGTGAGGGAACACAGTCTCATTAGAGTTTTCTTCCCATTTAGGTGGCTTCTCCTGCTTGCAGTTGTTCATATGAACTCGAAACAGGTTCTGCTGAGAGCTGAACCAATTTAAATCCAGAATGACTCTTCTCTGGCCTCTAATTTGCAATAATGGGGTGAGGTGGAACATTGGGATGAAGCATGGTGAAGGCAGATGCTGCACACAGAAGGACAAGGAGCACAACACCCGCAGAAAACCTCTGAATCCAAAGGGATACACAACGATGGAATGTAAAAAGGACACTTATATGAACCCTAAAAACCTGCTAAAATTAAATATATAAATATGTCTTAAACAATCTGTCAACTATTTGTATAATTTTCAATATTTGATTTGCACACAAGTAGTTTCAGTGTTTCTTTACTGTTATTATTTTTGTTAACATTTGTAATTTAGTAAAAAAACATCCAAAACATGTCACATCCCTGAGCAGAATTTGCCATTGTAGCCGTTACTTGGTCCAATGCTCATATTAAAAGATATTTAGATTTCCTTCCTACAGAAAAATGAGCAAATTTCGATTTTTAATAGGTCAGCAGAACTATCAGTAACTCCATTTCTAATGACACAAGTAAGAACTTATTTATTAAAAAAAATCTTTGAGCTTTTGTGTCTTTCATTTATTTGGGGGATTTTTTTATACCTATATCTTTCTAACTCCACACAGACAAGGATATTTTCCAATTGATCCACCCAATCCACCTCAAAAGAGCAGCTGGAGTAATAACTCAATATCCACTTTGATGAAAAGGAATATTTCAGCAACAAGGGGAACAAACTCTTGGCAATAAGTCTACAAATCCAGAACTTGAGATTTTTGCTGACCCAACAGATGGATTTCATAAACCACTATGTTCTTGTTAAAAAAAACCTAAAAAAAACCCCAAACCCAACAGTAAAACAAATTTAAAAAAAATAAAAAACAATCCACAAAACAACATCCCTCTCCCCAAGACAAATGTCATCCCTGCCACCAGTCCAAGGGGAAGTTCAAGGGTCTGAGATTTCATGAGGACACTTCTCTGCAATATTTTAAGCCAGGGCACGTATTCAAATTAGCAGTGGAGGGGATTTTTGGCATGTGTTTTTTTAATATGGAAACTGTGTAGGTAACACTGCTCTAACAAGTTCAGAGGAAAACAAGTTTCCTTTGGCTTAAGGGAATTCAAATGAGCATCTTCTCTCACTTAACACCTAATTATAAAACACAGCCAAACACTGAGGTCATTAATGCAGATCCAACAAGTGTCATTAAGTTTGGTGAAGACAAAACAGCAACACATTTATAAAATATTTATTTTTAATATTTTAATATAACCTTCATACTTTGATATTAACAAATCTGAAGCTGCCACATATCCATCTCTCCAGACAGACTAACAGTTGAAGGCAGCAAATATGGCAGATTTCCAGGCACCTACTTTATCTTAACAAAATACATATATCTTAACTTGGACAGAAATCTGATCACTGCCAGACACTTGCATGTAATTTTCCATGTAGATAAGCAGAGATGTTTCAGTTTATAAATAAAAGCTAATTTTTTTCCAGTGTAAAGTAAAAGGATTCTAACTTTGACCCTACCAGTTTCACTATTTCATTCATATTGTGTCCAGTTCTCAACATAAGGACATTGAGCTGTTGGAGTAGGGACAAAGTAGGGCCACGAAGATGATCAGAGGGTTGGAGCAATTCCCTTATGAGGACAGGCTGAAGGAGTAGGGATTGTGCAGCCTGGAGAAGAGAAGGCTCAGAGGGGACCTCATAGTAGTTTCTCAATACCTGAAGGGGGCTACAGAAAGGCTGGGGTAGGACTTTTTAATAGGATATGTGATGGCAAGGCTAGGAGTAATGGATGCAAATTGGAGAACAGGAGATTTAGGCTGGAGATAGGCTGCCTCCCTAGTAGTGTTTAAGGCCAGGCTGGATGAGGCATTGAGTAACCTGGTCTAGTGGGAGGTGTCCCTGCCTATGGCAGGGGGTTGGAACTAGATGATCAATCTTTAAGTTCCCTTCCAACCTAAACCATTCCATGATTCTATGATTCTATCTCTCAGTTTCTCAGAAGAATGAGACTTAATGGACCAAATTTAAGGAAGCTAGAGAAACAACCCTACAAACAAGAAGACTTGGGAGGGCAGATATGTTTTGCTCATGTTGCATTGAGTGTTGGCAGTTTAGTCTGTCCAGCAGCTCTGCACCACACCAAATCCTTCCAGGGCTACTGGCACAGCAAGTTTAAAGCAAAATTTGTAGAACATACACTAAATGCCTCTGCAAAAGCCAACAAGAGGCTGTAGAATCACAGAATGTTTTGGGTTGGAAGGGATCTTCATGGGCTATCTTGCTCAACCCCCTGCAGCAAGCAGGGACAACCTGCACTAAATTGCTCCGAGCTTCATCAAGTCTGGCCTTGAATGTCTCTAGAGATGGGGCCAGCATCACCTCTCTGGGCAACTTGTGCCAGTGTCTCACCACCCTCATGGGGAAGAACTCATTCCTAATTTTTCATCTAACCTGCCCTGCTCTAGGTTAAATCCATTGTCCTCATCCTATTGCTCCATACCTTTTCTTGTAGGTCCCCTTCTAGGTACTAATAAGCCACTATGGGGTCTCCCCACACCCCTCTCTTCTTTGAGGTGAACAGCCCCAAATCACTCAGTCTCTCAAAAGAATGAGCTGGCAACTAGAATATTCCTAATGCTGTACATTGCTATTTTTTCTCTTTTAAATGCAAGAAGAAGGTTTTCAAATAGAGGGAATTACACACAATCACTATTACTGGCTGAAGGAGAAAGCTAGCTAAACAATAATGTTCTGAAGCGATTTTTTGAAATCCTGCTTTTAAAAAAACTTGTATCATTTTAAAAGGTAACACATGCTTTTAGACAACCTCACTTCCCTCTCCCTTCTCACACCTTAATAAATACATTTTAAAAAACCCACTCCATAAAACCCATTTGGATGTCTAGTGTGGGTGGAAACAGTGGCTCGATTCTCATCTCCCTCATTGTTGTGTCTCACTTAGAAACCTCATCGGATGCACCCCACTACCTATTGCTCCAAAATATAGAGGTTGCTCTGACAACCAAAAGACTGTACTTTGTACTGTCGTGTATACATGTCATTTTGACAGCCCAGACAACCTGTTGGCACCTATTAGAAAACAAAACCGTAGAAAGGAACAAAAAAAAAAAATCCCCCCCCTTTTCTCTGTGCACGCTTCCATCTCTTGAGATAGTCAAGATATTGAAGCTCAGAGGAAAATGAGACAGCTTTAGCTTCACCTGCCAGGTGTCAAACCATTATTTTCCTTAACTTGATGGCAATATTCTTATTAATTGCTATTTCTTCTTGTATTCTGATTTGTAAAACAAAAAGAGAGACAGGATTCTTAGCTGTAAAGCAACTCTCTTTGGTTTATTAGCACAAAACCCCATCCCAGTGTATATTGCAATTATATTTATGCTCTCAGTGTACAAAAAAACCCTTGAACAATGTGAACCTGCATAAAAATCCTAATAAATGTCACTCCAGTCTTCAAAAAGGGCAAGAAGAATCCCAATAACTATAGACCAGGCAGCCTCACCTCCCTCACTAGACAGGTGATGGAGCAACTTACCCTTGGTGCTGTCTCTGGGCACAACAAGGATAAGCATGGATTCACCAAGGGGAAATCATGCTGGAACAACCTCATAATCTTTATAGTGACAGGGTGAAGGTGAAAGAGCAGTGGCATAAGCTTCCCAGAGAGGGTGTGGAGTCTCCTTCTCTGGAGACATTCAAAATCCACCACCTGGATGCCTTCCTGTGTGACCTGGTCTGGGTGTTCCTGCTCCAGCAGGGGGGTTGGACTAGAAGATCTCTTGAGGTCCCTTCCAATCCCTGCACTTCAAGATTTAAGATTACCCAAACCCTAAAGAAATGAGTCAGTTTTGCCTCCACCATCATTACACTGGCATTATGGATCACTCCAAACATACTGTTTAGTATCATTTCAACGACTCAGTTTCCAGAAAATTAAACAGAACCCTCCAAGAAACAAATATTTTTTTCCTCCTGTAATTGCTATATAAATCAAATTACATTTGAAAATGTATAAAAGTAAACAGATTCTTATTTCCCCTGACCTACTCGAGCAAAACAACTCAGCCTAAAAATCCAGTGATGTGTGGTTCAGTATGAACTACAGATCCTGAGGCAAATAACCTTATTTAATACCACAGCAATGAACAGTTGAGCACTCACGTAAATATTATCTCCTCCCACATATAGGCAGATCTTAGATAATAAAATTTATAGCCAGGGCTGCATTGTTTGGTTGTGTTTCCAATGACTATAATCAGGATTCAAAAAGCTTCCTCTAGACACAGGCACAGTCAATGTCCTGTGACATTTAAAGGATTGGTATCTGCCCAGTCCTTCCCTCCTCCATGAATTACCTCAACTCTGAAAACAAAACATGTCACTTCTACAACATGACACATAAATAAGCCATTTCAAACCAGGCTGTTTCCCTCTGTGGAGAAGACAATCTTCCAGATTTCTGGATTTCTCCACCACAGTGATTTGGGTCAGGATGTTATGATTTGGGAAGCCAAGTCACACTGGTCACCTTTATAAGATTATATATTAGAAATGCATTACATGTGTGCATAAAATTATAAATATAGAACATATATACTTTTTTTATTAAAAATAAATAGTTTTTTTTTTAAATTAGGAAGAACAAAGCATTGCTTCATCAGTCTTCAGTGCATTGGACTCTACCTATTCAAGACCTACTTATGGGACTCTCAAAGTTTGCACAGGGAGAGGTTTTTCCTGAGAAGGCAGCAATTTTGTCATTTTTCAGCACTTTTACCTATTGCTACCAGTGAAGTTCAGCAGCCCTCATGTGCTAAAACTCCAAATTACTGTTTTCTCATGAGGTAATGGACTTACAGATTATTTAAGCAGAAATAGATCCTTCCCTTCGCAAATGTGATGGAAATAATCTGAAAGTACTTCCATTTAGAACCACTTAGGATGTAAAATTATTTCAGACTGCAGCTTCACTCTGGCATAGTAGAAGAAATTATATTAAAGCTGACTTGGAAATATTTGCAAGCTGTAATACCATTTCCAGTATCAAATTTTCTGAAATCAAACCTGCTGCAAAGGAGACTGTTAGCTGATTATTCCCATAAGCTGTAAACCATGGGGAAGCATTGGTGATGTCTTACAGCCAGGACTGTGTGAAATATATTTGCAGCAAAAGGATACCCTGCAAGCAAACAGCTTAACCTCTGCTTATTAATGTCAGAAAGAAATTCTCCACATTCTACAGAGTTTTTGCTCTGATAAAATATATTTTTGCTGGAGAAGGGACATATAAGTCCTCTTGGAAAAAGCCTGGAGACAGTGAGTGATGATTTAACTCTTTCTCACATTCAGAAGTTAATAGCAGCAGCAACAGGTCCCCAGGCAGCCTGTCCTAGTGCTTGACAATCTTTTCAGTATCAAAATTCTTCCTAATATCCATCCTAAACTTCCTTCAGCACAACTTGAAGCCCATTTCCTTTTGTCCCATGTCCTGTACCTTGGGAGAAAAGAGTGATCCCCAGGAAGTTCCACCAGCTGAGGAGAAACTTCCAGCCAGCATGAGACCAGGGAGGGATGGGCACAAAGAAATGGGCATGTTTTAGCCCAAACAGGTGCTAAACTGTAAGAAAGGCTGTTGCCTGTAGAGAACAAGTGATGGTAGATACCTCAAGCAGTCCTTCATAGGATCATGGAATAGCTGGGGTTGCAAAGGACCTCAAAGATCAGCTAGTTACAACCCCACTGCCATGGCCAGGGACACCCCACTAGATTAGGTTGCTTGATGTCTCATCCAACCTGGTCTTAAACACCTCCAGAGAGGGGGCATCCACAACCTCTCTGGGCAACCTGTTCCAGATCATCAAATCCAACCATTAACCCAGCACTGCAAAGTCCAGCACTGCAAAGTCCAACACTAACCATGTCCCTCAGCACCACATCTATATCATAGAATAGTTTGGGTTGGAAGGGACCTTAAAGATCATCTAGTTCCAACCCCTCCTGCCATNCAATTTTCACCCATTATTCCTCTGCAGGGCTGCCAGTCCTGCTCACACTCAAATAACCCCAAATTGAGATATCACCATGTTTCCTCCTCTCCTTCCTCCCACCAGCACCATTAAGCCTGTTTAACCAGCTGTTTGGCACTTGGCAGATGGCTTCATTGAGGACACAGCCCTTCCAGCTCAGTCTCCCAGGATACCAGCAAAAGGCTGGACTGGTGGAGGCTTTTCCTTTTTATGATTTTATATTTTTCAAATTTATTTAGTTAGTAATTGACTCCTCGCTGTCAAGACGAGCCTGCAGAAGAGACAGATGTGTGAGAAGAGCAGCAAGATGTGTTCAAGCCCATGTTGTGCAGAGCATGCTGACAGGGGCTGGGAGATAGAAGCCTTCTACAAATGCCAGCATCATGCTGCAGCAGAAAGCTTGAAACTTTCATATCTGCCTGAAATTTCTCAAAAGAAGCAGTACCTAGATAAAACAGAGACAATGAAATGGCTGCCCACACAAAAATTAAAGCAGCAATTGCCAGCACGTTCTACTCAGAGAATGGTTTGGTTTGGAAGGGACCTTAAAGATCATCTAGTTCCAACTCCCCTGCCAGGCTGTTGTCTGCAGAAGACAAGAGATGGTAGATACCTCAAGCAGTCCTTCAATCATGTAATAGTGGGGGTTGGAAGGGACCCCAAACATCATCTAGTTCCAATCCCCCTGCCATGGCAGACACACCACCCACTAGACCAGGTTGCTTAATGCCTGGCCTTAAACACCTCCACAGCCTCTCTGGGCAACCTGTTCCAGTGTCTCACCACCCTCACAGTAAAGAATTACTTTCTTCTATCCAGCCTAAATCTACCCTCTTCTAATTCGCATCCATTACACCTAGATTTGCAGCCATTTCCCATCCATTATTTTGCAACACAAGGCTGCAAAAAGTATTACTTGGAGGAATAAACTCAGAGGATGCAGCTTTCTGACTTCTGAAGGCACTCAGAGCTCAGGGGGAGCAGTTACCAGACTTTATAGCTTATGGAGAAAGCTACATGTTACATCCCTGAAAGCCACCACAGTGATCCTGAGGGTTTCCTGGGGGAGGATAAGATGAAGACAACACAGATCTACTAACAAGGAGAGCTGGATTTTGACAGAGACAGCACAGCTTCCTCCCACCAGTGACACTGATGGATGTCTTCTGTACTAAAGCTGACAGTGACAAAGGCAGCTTTAACTTGGAGGAGCCTTTGCAGCCCTTCTTTGCACATCTGGGAAGGCTGGTCCTGACTGACAAGCAAGTCAAACATTAGCAGTGATTGACAGCCCTAAAGCAATCATGGAGGTGGGGTGCCTTCAAAGAGCAACACTACCTCTGCTAAAGTTGCTTTAACACTTGTCACGAGGACTGGTTCTGCTGCACGCAGCTGAGAGGACAACTGTTTCCTCACTCGGTCTTCCCCAGAACTCCCACATCAACACTTCTCAACCCAAAGAAATCCAAAACAGTTACACCATGATGCCTGAGATAGCAAACGGACTTTCTGATCTGGGATGTGCCTCACTACATTATTATAGGGAAAAAAACACCCAAATTCTCAAAAGACAAGAATCAACACAAAGAGAACAGAGAAAGCAAAAGTTGCAGAGGATTAATTACCCAACTCATGCCCAATCTCCATTCCTGCCTGGGAAATGTCATCTCTAGTGTCTTAAGTTTTCTTGGCAGTGCTTGCCCCTACTCAGGGGAAAACAAACAGGAGACAAGGAAGCAGTATTTGATACCACTCACATCCATCTCTCTGGATATTAGGAAAAATTTTTACACTGAAAGGGTTATTAAGCATTAATAAGTATTTAAAATGTGAGTGTTGTCAGGGGGACAGAGCCAGGCACTTCTCAGTGACTTCCAGTGATAAAGACAAGGGGAAATATGTGCAAGATGGAACACAGGAGGTTCCACAGAAATAGAAGAAACTTTGTCAGGGTGAGGGTGACAGAACAGTGACACAGGCTGCCCAGAGAGGGTGTGGCATCTCCATCTCAGGACACATTCAAATCCTGCCTGTGTGACCTGATCTGGATGTTCCTGCTCCAGCAGGGGGATAGGACTAGATGATCTCTCGAGGTCCCTTCCAATCCCTGACATTCTGTGATGGTTGAACTCAATGATCTGAAAGGTCCCTTCAAACCTGGACCATCCTGTTTGAGAAGTCATCTGCAGGACCCTAATGTGGCACAGGCAGCACCACCCCACAGCTAATATGGCCATAGGAACTCTGTTTTTTCACACATTTAAGTTCCATGTAGAGGTAGAGCCCATTTACAGCAAAGTAACCTCAATTTTGGGGGGAAACAACCATAAGGAGGATGTTGCATTTTGGGCAAGATTAAAACCTGGTGCAAATAAAAGCCAGATTTATACTTCCTGAAGATCTAGTCCACCAAAGGATAAATTTAATATTCAATTAAGGAAACAGGAACTTAAATTTAGTGCAGATGAGGATCACGACATAAAACGTGGCATCCTACAATCTATCATGGTTAGCAGGATTTTAATGGATCATTAGAAATGCTTATGGAACCTGTGAGTTTCTGGGAACTACTTTGGGATCAGTAATAAAAAAAAAAATTCATTCTCTTCTCCCCTCCTAAAGCAGCTTCACATACCAGATATGATGAAGAATTATGGTCTACTTGAGAAAAGATCCTTAACTCCTTACAATGAGGCAGTAAAAGATGCCTGATTGGAGATGAAATTTGAAAGCTTTGAGGTTGATGGGATTTGAGAAAATCCCTATGTCAAGTATTATATTTTATACTCCTTTTTTCTTTACTGAATTTTTTTCCCCCAGACTTTCTAATATGACCATACAAGCAGAAAAAACCTCAGTATTTCTTTTCAGTTATGTCAAATTTTAGCCATGTATTACAGCACAGAACACTGGATAAAATGACTGAATAAATCACATTCTTTGTTCTGAATGCACCTAAAGAGTTTTAAGTACATCCAGACCAGACCAGCTTATGAAGGCATCTTTTAGAAGTCAAAATGTTTCTTCTACAGCTGCTTCTTGTATCCTCACACATCCTCCTTGCAAGAGGAGATATCTTTCCTACTCCACTGCTTTAATCCCTCTTCATATTTACTAGACTCTGAAGAATTTTAATAAATATTCCATGTGGTGCCCATAATGCAAATAAAACTGATTAAATAACAGTCAACACAAATGCCTCCAAAGCAGCTTATTCTCTTCTTTCATTCAGGATCATCAAGTACAATATCATGATAAAGTATAAGTTTATTAAGCATTAGAGAGATCTGAGTTCTCACTCAACCATTTCTTTTTTCCCTCATTTTTTAAACAAAGATTTCTTTTGAGAAAGTGTAATAAAAGAAGGTGCACAGTTAAAAGTGATCTTTAGAAGTACTTCTACTTCCTTGGCTTTGGAAAGATAAACATAGGCATATCAAAATTGTAATAATAATAAATAATAAATAGTAAAAATAAAAATAGTAAAAATAATAGGAATAGTAAAAATAAATAGTAATAATAAGAAATTATTTTTATAATCAAAATAATTTTAATTAGGAGCAGCAGAAATCAAGAGAGCCAACAGGAGGACATCTCATTAATGAGAAGGATGTTTGCATCAGGTGCAAAGAAGAAAAAATATATTTATGATATTTATACTAGAATTATTCTGACATCATTTTACCCTTCTCATAACCACAAATGAGGAGTAAGCCTAATTTCACAGCAGCAGATTTTCCCCATGACTTCAACAGAATTAGATTAAATTAATGTTTCAGTTGTGCTTCATCTAAATTATTGTCTCCTAAACTGGAGGCAAACTGCTCCTAATCACTGGTTTTGTACCAGCCCATGCTAAATGTTCATCAATTTTCTTTCCCACCAATATGATTAAACTCTTATTCAGGCAAGAAAATGTTGTTAGTAAGCAAATCAATTTCTTTTAAAACTCTCTCATGTACTACCAGTTAATATCTTCTTCAACCAAAGCACTAAAAACACACCGGGGTTGGGGTTTTTTTTCTATTCTTATCTGTGAGTGATGTCTCACCCCTCTAATTCAACCTGTCCCAACATATTGGGCACAAATCTAAAGTTTCCTGCATACAACCCTTTCATAGAATCATAGAATAGTTTGGGTTGGAAGGGACCTTAAAGATCATCAAGTTCCAACCCCCCTGCCATAGGCAGGGACATCTCCCACTAGATCAGGTTGCTCAGTGACTTGTCCATCCTGACCTTAAACACCTCCAGAGAGGGGGCACCCACAACCTCTTCTCATTCTTTGAAAAGACTGAATTGCCAGGATCATAAACTGCCAAACTGTGTGATTTTTAACTTATTTAATGAAGGGCAGAATGAATTTCTACTTTATTATGTGTAACACCAATTAATATCAGGAATAAAACAGCCGGTGCTATTACCAAGAAGCCATAAAACATCTGGGCTTAGCAATAATCTGGCCATGGAGTACTACATGTAACAGAAATAAAACTCATTCTTGTCATTCATCACCTCCTATCTTGAAAATTATCCTGTGCTGATGCCTTAATTACAGATATTAGATAAGTAAATTGTATCACACCAACCCGAAAGGCTGCCACACCAACTGCAGGAAAAGAGAAAAACCATTACATCTCTGAGATCCTTTCTCCACCAGCTCTGCCTGGAGCAAGATTTCACAACAGAACACTTTGGCAGACATTTACCTTCAGCTGTGCTCATGAAACATCTCCTCATCAGCACTTTATGAGTTACAGCTCAGCCTAATAGGTGAAAAAGCCTTTTTGGGGTGGGCGGCAGGAATTAAGGGGTTCCTGGCACTGCTTTTTCAACAAAAAAGAAAATAATTTGCCAGTGACACCACAAAGAGTGAACTCTGCCATTTGGAGATTATTTTGTTGTGTGGGTATGATAAACGTGCTGATGGACAAAATAAATCTGTTAAATTCATATTTATACTTAATTTAGAGTGGACACACAGGGTAACTGCTGGATTTAACAAAACTCTCAAACAGCACAATGGGGATAAGGGTGTGTTGGAAGAAGACACAGATTAGAAGGGACCTTTCAGAGCACCGAGTTCAATCACCAGCCCAACTCTGACAAGAATCATCCCTAAAACATATTTCCAAGCTCTATATCTGCAAATCTGTTTAAATAACTTCAAGGATGGTGCCCCAACCCTTTTCCCTGTTCCACAGTTCCCAGCACCACGTGGCTCCTCAGCTGGTCCTCACAGTAGGTAGCCAGCTTCATCAAGTCTTCAGCAGGACAAGAGAGAACTCCATCTCTCCAGACATTCATCAGTTGTTCCTTCTGCAAGGACAAGGACACAGCATCTCCCTGTTCTGCCCTGGGAAAGGGGATGGGGATGAGCCCCTGGGTACAGGTTACCCAGAGAAGCTGTGGTTGCTCCATCCCTGGAGGGGTTTCAAGGGACAAGACTTGAGCAACCTGGGCTGGTGGGAGGTGCCCCTACCCAGGGCAGGGAGATGAAATCAGATAATCTTTGAGGTCCCTTTCAATTTCAAATCATCCTATGATTCTACTAACACTTGCAAAGAAAAAAGCATTAATTCATGAAATTAAACTCACCCTTGTCCTGCTTAGCAACAGTTTTCCTCCTTCTCTGTGAAGCATTAATAATATATTTCTATCTACTTTCAACACCATACCAATACAATAAAATATTTAATTCCTTGGAAAAATAAACTCTCCCTCTAGCAAGGATAATTTCCACAGCACACAAGCAAATCCCTGCCCATGGCAGGGGCGTTGGAACTAGATGATCTTCAAGGGCCCTTCCAACCCAAACCATTCTATGTTTCTAAAAGTAGGGGTTTGACAGCCATTAACACTCAAAGGCTTCAAGAAAATATAAAATACCTGTGTGGGCTTCCCATTTCTGCCAAGAATTTCAATGAAAATTGAGGAGCAGCAAGGGGAAAGGATAAAATATCATAAACTTGGAGCAGAACTCTGCAGATGATGCCAGACTGGAAAGAAGGAAAAAAAAACCCTAACAAAACATTTTGCTAGGCATAATCAACAGCTGTGTAAAGAAAAGGAGCAGATTTCAGAGGAAATCCTCCTTCTGCAGAGGTTTCAGGGTGACAATAAAGCTTTAACTGTCACAAGCGTTTGATTAGAACATTAGGGATGGAATTTCAAACTGGCAGGTTAATAATTGAGAACTCCCCAGGGCATCAGACTCGCATTAATGCGTCTCCTTCCTTTACCTGGGCCAATCAACCCACATTCATCCTTACCCAACACCTGACAAAATACATCTGCCAGTAAAAAACACCCTAAAAAACAAGCCATCAGCTTTTCCTGGAAACAGATTAAATATTTATGCCATTCTATTACTGATGTAAACACTTCTCCTACTCTGTTTTCTAGATATAGATCAGCAGCTCCGTTGCAAAACTGGATTGCACACCATCCCCTGAAATCTGCTTCAAAGTATGGTTTAGAAACTGCTCACAGAAGGTAGTAAAACACAGAGACACACTAAACTCCAAAACGTTGTTCCAGCCACTTTAATACTGAATAACAACCACGTTCAGAAGTCAAACAGCCTTTGCTAACTCTACATATTGCCCTTCCACTACCTAATTAGCTGATAATGCTCTGGGTGCCTGTAATGCTTGATTCAAATGCCTTGCTTCCCAACCTGCTTAGTATTCTGCAAATAAGTCTTGGTACCAATTAAATACCTCCTTATTATGAAAATGATTCCATACTGTTGTAATAACACAGGATAACACAGTCAATGTTACTAATCACCAGGCTATTCTTTGAATAATTGCAGGATTTATGAGTAATCATGGCTAAGGATGCGCTACAATTCAGTACAGAGTACACAAAAATCTAATAATACCTTTCAAATAAATCTGATTAATGTTACAGCATCCTTTAAGTGAGGCATGTACATAAAAAACCAGTCTTCCTGAATCACTTAGTATTTTAAAGAACAGTAATTTGCTGTAGCAGCAGCACAGCAATCTACAATTTACAACAAAAACCTATTTGTCTTCTCAATATCTGAAAATATTGCTAAATACCAGGTTTGGGCTAAGAGAGGATTACTACCTTAGTTCCCTTACAGCAAGTAGATTAGGAGGGACTATTTGCTCACTGGAAACTTTTTGGGTAAACTCAGAAAGCAGCTCAGATCCCCAACAATTGATCCAGAAAGTGAAGAACCTGAAGTATCTACACAGAAATTGTTTAGTAAAGTGGCTTATATATCAATTCAGTTTTAAGATGCTCTGCTGAAATCATGTACTAAAGGAGAAACACTTGATTCATCATCAAAATATTCAAATATTTTACTTACAAACACACACATGAACTCAAGACTTTAAAGTTAACTATCTTATAGTTTACCAAAAGAAATTATGGGACTGCAGAGCAAGGAATTCTTATCACCAAAAGTGTCATTAAGATTTAGAATTAGTAGAAAATTTAATCAAATCAGGAATTCTTTTAATAACTGATCAAATGTTATTTTAGCAAGTATAAATGAAAAATTCTACATCAGCAATTACTAAAAACATTCTACACTGTAACAGAAGGAAAATGCTACAGAGAATTATTTAATTAGTTACTTACCTATAGCTTAAATGGTTTTCACACACACAACTAGTCACAGGGGCAGGGAAGAAATAAACAGAGCATTTATTCCATGACAAACTAGTCCCTAACTTCCTTCACCTGGACCTAATGAATTGACCTGGATTTAAGGAGCCCACCAACCAACCCCAAATACTTCCAGCCTTCCATCATTCTATCCTGGAAGCAGCCAAGACAAAGATCAAGTAGATCCATGTGGGTGACATCTCCTCTCTTCCCAAACCAGCAGGACAAGGACAGGCAAAGCTAGTTAATGGTGTGATATGGATTATGCTTCAAGAAGGCAACCACTGGAGTATCCAGGGGACAAAAAAGAATTAAAATAAGTCCCCTGAAGAACATCCCTTCCTCCAGGCTCCCTTTCTGTGGAATTCCCTGCACCTCTGGAGCACTGAATCACTAATACCCATATTTCTGTCATCCATGAACATTGCTGGTGGTCCCTAATGCTTCAAGAACAAAATATCTGGTAAAAAAAATATTTTCTAAATTGCAACTATGACACCTGTTTAGAATTCAAAAGGAAAATTCAAGAGGATGTTTGTTAAGGATTAAAACCATCATTTGGATGAAAAAAATGGACACAGTTAAGTTCCTCAGAAACATTTGTCAGTAAAAATGATTCTCTATCAATCTCTATGTATGACGAAGAATTGGGTTTTTTTACAAATACAGAAAGTGAAAAAAATCCCATCAACCTGCTACAGATAAACAAATCTGTTTATTTTCCTGTCAGAAGACACTGGTTACTCAGGTGAACAACACTATTAGCAAATTCCTCCAAAAAGAGAAGATTAAATATTCCTCAGAGAGATTAATACCAGGTAAACTGGTGCAGCTGGTCTTCTGCCCAGCCAATGCAGAAATATTCCTGTGTCAACCATCACTACACAAAATTGGGCTCCACCTCTTCTTAAAAAAAAAAAATAATAAATTTTCCACATGACAAAAAAAGAAATATTTTTTTTATGTCTCTATCACATGGACAAAGTTCACCCAAAGGCATTAGTACCACCACAACAAGCCAGGCATTTCCACATTAACAATAACTCAGCAGCATCCTACAAGGATTTATTCCAGAAAAGGAATTTTTTTTACACAGATCAAGCAACATTACAATTAAAATGGTAAGATAAGAACAGATGTGAAAAGCTCTTTGGGAAGACAGCTATTATCAACAAGTCTTTAACTGTAATGGGAAAAAATAAAAGCAAAATAATCAAATTCTTACTTTAATGCACTCTCTAAATACATTTTACATGAGTTTACACTGTGCCTTCAGGGGCAGCAGGTTACTTCTAAATGCCAGCTAAAAGATTTCTACCCAGGGCAAGGTCTTGAAATCATATATTAAGAATCAAATCTCTGATCTACCTTCAAACAGAGGCCTTAGAATAAGAAAATAAAATATCCAATCTTCATTTCCCTAAAACACTGAAATTTCTTTCCCCATCCTGAAGGTTTTTTCCTGACTGATCAGAAACTTTTCTACCTACCAATAGGCCATGCATTGTACAAGCAATTTTTGGCAAACTAAAGTACATTTTTCCAGAATTAAACCCTACTAAAAGGTTATTTTTTTTCTCCAAACATGTTAAATGGGTGAAAATGTATTTACCTAAATTGTACAAGTACTTTGTATATATAGAGGAAGAATTGGGTTTTTTTTTTTTAGTAAAGCAAAGAGCTGAAAATGTTAATTTCAAACCCAATTAATTACAATCAGGTAACCATGGAATCACGTAAGGTTTTTTTCTTCCTGTTCTTTTATTATATGAATTCTTTAATATGTGAAGGAAGTAATAACAATTTCATTAAACTCCACAAGGGAAAAGACAGGTAGAGGCATCAAGTCAGTAGAGTTAGAAGGCTCAGGTTAATAATTTATGACAGCCAATCTCATCTTCTAGTGGTAAAGCAAGTAAAGAAGATTGTAAGACTGAATTTTTTCCCTATGTTTCATTATGCTACCTGCTTGCATATATGTAAAACACACTGTCAAGTGTGTGCTGTGTCCCCAGGCAGGTGAATAGAGAACAATATGTTATATCCGTGTTATAAAATGATTGCTTTCAATGAAAAGACCACCTAAGTAGCCATTTTTATCAAGTATAACATCATCTCCATCAGCTCTGCCAGGACACACCTTCACTTTCTCCTCCTGAGGGTAAAAGATAAACAGCCTTCTCCTGTCCTCATTGCTATCACTCCAAGAGATATCCATGGACAAAAATCACAGCTACTAGAGGAAGATGTTAAATAAATTAGGTGCATTAAATGCATGATCCATCATTTCAAGCCATGCATATAAAACAGATGCAACAAATAATACAGTGACCCAAACTAGTGGCTTTATGATAGAATCAGCTGAGTTGGAAGGGACCTTCAAACGTCATCTAGTTCAATTTCCTGCAGCAAGCAGCAACATCCTGCACTAGATCAGGTTGATAAGAGCCTCTTCAAGCCTGGCCTTGAATGTCTCCAGGGATGGGGCCACCACCACCTTTGGGGGCAACCTAGGCCAGTGTCTCACCATCCTCATGGGGAAGAACTTCTTCCTAATGTTTAAACTGCTCCAACCCTCCTGTCCACTCTGATCAAAATGGCAGCTGAATGAGCCCAAATCACCTTCTCGTGACAGACACCCATCTCCAGCTGGGCAGAGGTGACACAATACATCCTGCATGGAGATGTCTGGCTTCTTCAGCCAAAAGCTGCACCCCAATGGATATGGGGGTTTGTTCAGCTGCCCAAATTTCATTGAATTTCGGCACAAATCACCCTTTCATCAGTCCAAGGTTTGCCCAAAGTACAATTCCTACTTCCTTGGGTTTTTCCTGATATACCTGGTGCTGGCTGTTCAAGCTGCTGTGTGGTGACTGATGGCTGATGGATATCTCCCCAGCCACCCTATGTGAAACTGCATCATGGAATGAACTGGTTATTGATGGCATAATCCATTATAATGGATTTTTTTTATAGATCTTATGGATTTCTTCTCCCTACCAGCATTATTTCAGAGAGAGAGGGTTAAGCAAGAGTCAACCTGGCTTTTGTTTTAATCTCTCAACTATGACAATATAATTAAGCGGTGAATGATATATCAAAATGCCATACACAAAGACAAATTGACAGGAGTAATTTTTACTACTCAAAAGCCTCTAGTTTCATATATCATCATCTCCTGTAGAGCAAGCCCACTGACATCTGCTTGACTGTAAAAGCAATAGCTCTGTATAAACCTCAATTCATCCTTCAAAACAGGCACATGCATTCCCTGCTTATTACTAGCCCCACGCACATTACTGCACTTGAAACCCACATCATTCATTATTTCCTTCCTTTATTAAGTGCTCACTGCAAATCAGAGGGCACAACTTGCCCTGTTCCTGCATGGCAGAGCTTCAGTAGTGCTCTACTAGAATTATTTTTAAATGTTTCATCATCTTGACATACATTTCACTTCTTTGGAATATGTTAAAGAACATAATTTGGCATATTTGGTTGGGATCCAAATAGTTCTCCTTTTTTATTAAAACAAAAAGAAAAGTGGGATTTGTATTCAACTTTCTCATTTTTCCTCCAGTTTTGAAGCTTTTCAGAGCTGGAGCAGATCTTAGTTTTGCACTAACAGAAACAGGAACCTCATTTACAGCAAGGATCCCAAGGCACTGCTGTAATGCAATTATTATTATCATCATCACCATCAGTATCAGCCCAATCAATCTGAGTATATGCTTCTAATGAGTCTGTGTCTGGAGGCAGTTAATATTCAGACTAATTTGGGGGGGGGTGTTTGTTGTTAATTATTTTTTGCACCAAATAAACTCAAAGCTTTATCAAACTAATGTAAGTATTTAGAAAGCAGCTATGAAAAATCTGATTATAGCAGAAAATGATCAAGAACAGCAGATTAACCTAGCACATTTGGGAAGTGAACTTGGGTTAGGAGACGTGGCTTGGCCAAGAGACAATTTGCTTACATCTCTGGGCTCTTCAGGAGAAGAATTTCCTTAAAATAAATCATTTTCCCAAGAGAATCACAGAATTGCCTAGGTTGGAAGATTAAATGTTCTGCCATCCAGACTGTGCATAGAAGGAACTCACGCTATTTAAATGGCTGTTTGGGCAAAATAAATTCAAGAAATTTTGGTTTATGACCACTTCTGTGCAATTCATTACAATAAATCTCCATGTCTTCCTCAGAGAACACCACCGACAATTCTTTCTTGGCAATTAGATGCCACAGAATTTCCAACTGGTACCAAAAAACACCTTAATTTGCTAGCCTGAGAAAATATCCTGCTAAAAAGTCCCCAATTGTGAGTAATTGCCAATCAATCACACCAGTCTGCCCTGTGCATATGAGTGGATCTGCAGTGATAGACTTATTTTCAGCTCTGTGTTTGCAAGTACTTGTATTAAAACAACACAGTCTCCAAGGCAAGCAAGTGAAGAAAAGTCAAAGTGAAAACTTTTTCATTATCTTAGAAGGCACTCTGCTACATCTACCACATTCCCAGATATCCATCCACCCATCCATGCCTAATGAGTGCTGTGATTTAGTCAGAACATATTCATGAAGATGATTCATGGTTGTTATGCAGCCACTCCACGTTAATAGCCAAGCTGATGTCTTAAATCACAGTTGTTTCCCCCGACAATAGCCAAGGGGCAAAGCAACGCTTTGGGAAGACACAGGAAAGAATTTATTAGGGCAAGTTTACAAAAGAAAGGTTTACAAGGTTCAAAAGGGTCATAATCAAATCAGAGAATCATAGGAACTGTTGAGTTGGAAGAGACCTTCAAAGGCTATCTAGTCCAACATCCTGCACTAGATGAGGTTGCTCAGAGCTTCAGCAAGCCTGGCCTTGGATGTCTCCAGGGATGGGGCCTCCACCACCCATCTCTGGACAACCTGAGCCAGTGTCTCACCACTCTCATGGAAAAGAAGAGCCTCTTCCTAATGTCTCATCTAAACCTGCCCCACTCTAGTTTAAAACCACTGTCAATACTACCTCTAGAAATCATTAGATGCTGAATAGTGATCTGCAAAACTAGGAGTTAGTAGCTACTCATACTCCCTCTTCAAATTTTTCTATAATCCACTATATTGAGGTGGAAAACTTCTTAAAATTTTATTTATAATCTAGTCCCAGTGTTCTATAAAGATGTTTTTAACATGCAAATAATATTTAGTAACAAGAGGCATGGAATTTTTTCCTATACTCATAAGCATTTAACTACAACTGAAAAGTAAATTCTTAATCAAAAAAATATTCCTCTATCAGTTGAAAGATTTACTGACTTTTAATTATATTAGGAGATAGATAATACAATGTTAAGAACACCAGCACTAAGGCAGCAAATGACCCAGGGTCTTCAGAAAAACCATTTACATCTTTCAATTTTAGCTCCTAAATAGATTCTGCTGGATCACAGAGCACAAAGTTCTACAGGGCTCAATCCTCCCTACAAATACCCCAGGCTGAGATGCAATTTGATCCAGAAACACTCAATTTATGTAGATTGCAATCTCTGGAGCTTTATAAAAATACTGTAGCTCAGCAGCTGGGCAAGAAGAAACACTTAAGTAAATTTAACACAATACAAAAAAAGGTAACAATTAGGCACAAAACACTTGGCTTTTGGAAGTCTTTTTTTGGGGTTTCCAAGATGTTGCACTATCAAGACCAGGTGAGAAATGGGTGCATTTTAAACCACAACCAACACTTGGTGACATTTCACTTGCTTGCAGCAGGACCCCATCAGCCTTAGTCATCACTATTAAAAACATCTAAAATTAATCCAACAGCATTTCAGTGGAAAGAGTGAATAAGACATGATTTTTGCAGAGCAGTCATCTGATTTCTGCCTCCATTCTTCTGGCCATGAATTGTAACAAAAGAAATCCTGCTCCTGAGTTCCCATTAGCAACCCTATGGGATTTCTAACAAGGAATGAAATGACTGCCAAACACAGAAGGAAAAAGAAAAAAAAATCATGCAGAGAGGAGAACGAGATGTACAGAGTGGAATAACTGCATAGATTAAGTAGGTCAACTCCAAGCATAGATTTCTTTTAAGGTGAGCCAAGAAGGTAGGAGAAGTTGCATGTGAAGGCATGCTCCAAAAGAACTCATAACCAAAGACAGGCTCATCTGTCTCAAATCAAGGGATGCAAAACTGAAACCACCTACCCTAGGGAGCTTCCACTGGAAAAGCCAGGCTTATTTCCCAACTTGCTCGCTGGAAAGCAGCTGTGGAATAACCGGAGAGACAGAGGAGCACATGTCACACAACTACTTTTTAATGATACTTTTTTGTCAGGTGATTTGTAAGCAGGAGCCTGGATTGGATAGGGAATTATCTTCTAACAACCACTGTCTAATATTTTGCATCAGGAAGAAGGGTTATTCAAAATATATGAATTGCTGCCTGCCTTGCACCTTTTTTCTCAAGTCAGCTCATAAGTTTTCTATGAATATTTAGATCTGCAATGTGATTTACAAGGCAGGCTGTTTTGTAAATTGCCTGTGTATCTGGAGGGTTGGACTAGAATGACCTTTGAAGGTCCCATCCAACTCAACATATTTTATGATACATTCTATGGTTTGTAAGAACCACTCTGCTAAAAAAAAAGCCATCCAATTTTGGGGGTAAAAAGGGTTTAACTTTTAAAATTAAAAAACAAAATCTGAGGAAGGAATTGCTGACAGCTCTTGGAGAAGAGTTTGATTAGTGGTTTTTTGTAGAGGAAGTAGGAACAGACATGCACACACATGCAGATCTCCTCCAGCTGCTAAATGCACATGGAGATTTTTTTAATTTACAGGCACTTCGACACTTCATATTTCAAGAGAGTTTAATCTTTTGAGACATCTATTGCTTTCTTCCTAATTTTTAAGGAAGAATAATTCAAAGAGAAAAGCTAGAATTGGAATCCAGGAGGCTCAAGCAGGTCATCAGGAGAACCAGAAAAGCTCATCTTTCTGGAAGCACTGGAACATTAAGTTTTTAATGAGAAACTGATGCTAATCCTAAAGAAATCCAGGGTTTCCCCCTTAAACTCCACATATGGATCAAAAAGAATTAGCTTCAGCACACAAATCCAGCAAGGCCCCTGGAAAACTCACATGGATTATGCACAGACCACAGACCTCATGCCAGAACCCTAGGGAAGGGTCAGTACAAGGCCAAAAGCTGGGATATTTTATAACAGAGAAGCATGGATCTGCCACGTGAACTCCTGAGAGGGAAAACTCCAACTTCCAAAGGCAACCTGACCTCAGAAAAGATGAGAAAAATGGAGAGCTGGGGAGAAATTCTCACACTACCACCTGGATGGAGTGAGATAGAAAAAGATGAAGTCCTGACATCTTCAGGAGATAAAGCAAGGAGCCATGACAGACACCACTGTATTTCTTATTAAGATTTCTGCATGGAAATGCTCACTGATAAAAGTGTTGCAGCACATTGGGCTGGAAGTCTCCATACATATGAATCCTTTGTGTGGCAGCAGCCCTGGCTCACAGCCTCTGGATGAATGAAGAACATGATCTTACTGATAAGAACATGTATAAAATATACAACTTCCCATGGCTGGTAAGTCTCTACTTGCCTCTTCACCCAAATATCAAAATCTGTGGATTTTAACTGAATGTAAACATGACCTGAGATCACCACATACATTCTTCTCAGGGAGAAGGGAAAAATTTAAAAAAAAGACTTAAATCAACCAAAATAAACTACTGAAGAGCAACATATCACTATTAATGGGGTTTTGGGAGGCTGCAGAAAAAGTTCCTGAAGTTTCTTCCTGCTCTTTATAATGCCAGGCTTCTAATTTACTTCATTTATATTAATAAACACTGGATTACACAACTATTCATCTAGGTGAGAACTGCACTAAAGCTCACTAAATCTGTCTCTAATTATGATGATTAATGGTCCAAAGAGATCAGCTACTCAAATTAACAACCTAAAGCAAGTGGTACAGAATAAAGGATATTTTTTCTCCATAAACAGGGTCTTCAGTTTTTCTAGGCAGTGAAACCTGGAGCAGCCCCTTAAGTAATACTACATTCTAATTCACTATAACTAGCTATTTGCATATATTTGCATAAATTATGCTGCCAAGGTGTATGTATCTAAGATGAATTATTTTTAAAATGCATTAAAACTGATACTTAATTTAGTAGTGCAGAAATGCATCTTCAAGACCCAACTAATCCTTGGCCTTACTGTTTTGCTCACTACTTAAGGAGCATGTATTATTTTGTGTTACTACTCTTATAATTCAATAATATTTATTTTTTAATTTCAGTATCTGTGGTATTTAAAGATTTCCTAACACTTCCAAGGCTTACTGACAAGTTAAGAAATATAACAGGTAAGACAGAATCAAAGAATCGTTTTGTGGTTGGAAGGGACCTTAAAGATCATCTAGTTCCCACACCCATCAATGGCAGGGACACCAAGGTACAGGAATTGGAGTTCTGAATCACTCCTGTGGTTAGTATTACATCTTCTGTTCTTTTATAGGAATTTTCAAAGCATATTAAAGCAAGCTGGTCACACAATCTAAGGCAATTATCTAGTTTACAAATGAGAGATACTCTAAGGAAAGTCTTATCAAACCCACAAGGTAATTATCATCCATTTTTGGTTCTAATACCCTTCTATTTGACTTTCTAGATTTGCAATTTTACCCAAAAACGACTGGAGACAGTTGGAAAGGCTCAGATAAGAGCAAAGCAGCTGAAGAGAAGGTCTTCCTTCATCCCT
This sequence comes from Turnix velox, assembly GCA_013400935.1. Taxonomy (NCBI): domain Eukaryota; kingdom Metazoa; phylum Chordata; class Aves; order Charadriiformes; family Turnicidae; genus Turnix; species Turnix velox. Next base: position 277,874 of record VZTY01027815.1, read on the forward strand.
GTCATTCTCAAACTCTTAGATTTAAGGCATCAAGAGAGGATATCAACTCTTGTATTGATTTCCAAAGAGGAAGCCAATCCACTCTCCAAGCATCAGAACACAGAGCCACGGGTTAAAAGAAAGCCCTTCATTAACATTTCAATGATCAGCAATTTCCTTTGCCATCTAAGACACAATGAAACTTTGGGATTTACACTTCTAATCAAGTACTGATAGCTCCTTCACTGTGTTCCTTCACCAGCAGGTAGATCCCACCTATCGCCGCATTTCTACTAAGCTAAATACAACAGTCTTTGAATTCAGAGAAGCTTCTCTCTGATGCAGGGCTGAAAAGAGAACATAAAAGTCCTACTTTAAAACAGATTGGAAACCTGACAGAACCGACACCACCACAACTTGCTTCCACTTGAAAATTTCTTATAAATTTCAAATTACATACCCAGTTTAAACAAGTTTGCATTCGGTGCTCCTGTCATCATCCGAGTTAATAATATTCATTCTTTAGCACACGGGAATAAACCACGACAGCAAAGATTAAAAGGCAAAAGCCAATAGCTAAAACAACTGGTTTGGCAGCTGCAAGGGAAGAAACAGGAGTGGTTCAGCCACTAAATTCTCACACATCAGTCTGGGAATGCCCTGCAGAAGACTACTCAGGATATGTCGTGTGGGAAAACAAAGTACAAGATTGTTTCAACATGAGAGGTACATTTGAATGCTCTTCAAAGCAAATTGTGAAAGCTCCCCAAAAACCCACTCCATCCTATTTGGAGGCTTATTGGGAAATGGCAGATTACTCATAGCCTTGTGGTTTTGCTTCTGTTGCCCTTGTGTGAAATGCCAGAGCTTGCAACTTACCTGAAAAACCTCAAAAATACTTTTGATACTTGAAAAGTCTTCCCAAACACATCCCAGAGCCTGCACTGCAACAAATTCTGAAGATGACTGAAAGAACTGCACTAATTCTACAACTAGAAAATAAAAGTGCAATAAAAACTGAGGTGATCCTGTGTTTTGCAGGTTCCTAAAGTGTGGCACTGGGAGAGGGGCAAGGGGAACATTGTTGCTAATGTTGGAAAGCATCCAATATTAACAATTAAGCCTCACACTACTGATTTAAATATTTAACTCTTCACTTTCCTCTTTCCAAAGTGATGGTTTAATTCCCTTTCTGTACTAGAAGAACATTTTCATCTCATCTGCAACACTTCAACACATCCTTTCACTTGCTCTTCCTAAACTTGGAAGAGATTCACATTCTGCAGAATAAAACCACCTGAATTTCATCTGCTTTCAAGTCTCAACAAGAAAACTTCATGGAACTCTCTCCATCTCAAGTGACCTTGCCAAGTCTAGCACCTCACTGATATATTTCTTAGCTCTGCCTGAATTGGCAACAATAAACCCACTCACAGATACCCTGAAGACCAAAAAAAAAAAAAAAGAAATCTGTAATTTGCTCCCATGCACGTACAAGATAAACATAATTTGTGAAAGCATTCATGTGTAGGAGATTTCCCAAGGCTTCAGGTGACACAAGTTCATAAAACATATTTGTGCCTGATGGTGGATATTTTATATCACCACAACTCACCTCTCTTACCATGAATTTTCATTAAGGGAAGAAGGTTTAAGCAAGCAAGGAGAGTTTCAGTGGTAGTTGACTCAGTGAAGGTGATCTTGAATTAGATGTATGCCAGCCCCATTAATACTATTGTTGTAACATCACTTTGACATCCTTGCTAAAAAAAGTCCCAAGAGCTAAATTTCATATTTAAAATTTAATCAAAAGAATTTGGAATAGGATGGAATAGGATTTAAAAAAAATACATGAGAAACTGATTTAGTTGGATCTAGTTTACAGTTATTAATTACACAATATTAGATCCCCTTCCTTTTTATTTTGGTGTCTTTGGTAAAGGGTTATCCCTGTTTAGGTGCCAGCCTAAAAAATATCATCAGACAGTGATATATCACATAAGCATTGATGCTGGCACCACTTTCAGTCTGTAATGCAAAGAATTCAGGGAAAAACATAACTTACTGCAAAGACAAAGTCCTGCTGGGTTTTAGACCTCAAAGTCCTGCTGGGTTTTAGAGTTCTGGATGGGAAATGCACACCCACACACTGGATTCCTGAAACTTTCCATAGGAAATTCTCACTGAACTGTTAAAAGGAAGCCCTGACATAAGAAAGAGTCTCTAGGGCTCCAAATCAATACATTCAAATGATATAATTGCATATATTCCTGTTTTCTACAGATCATTGAAAAATGGGTCCATTTTGTCCTCACATCTGGGAGCCAATTAAGCCACATCCAAGACATCAAAAACTGCTGTGACAAAGTCTAGGGCCAACAAAACCTTGAAGGCTTTGGAAGTCATTAGAAAAGTCACTATAAAAGTTTCTCCCTTAAAAAAAAAAAAATTCTACTGCAAAAGTCACATTGTACAAATGTACCATATGCCCACTGATGAATGGTGAGAACTGATAAATGCACAGGGTTTCTAGAAGATTCATCACTTCAGAAAGGAAGTCATATTTGTGAAGAGATTGTCTTCTCATGCAACTTCCTATTTTCAACATCATATTCAATTTTAGAACACACACTTGACTTCAACATAGGTATCCCCTAACTCAGGGCAAAAGGACCTAACACTAAAAACAGACAAAACCCAAAGGTTAAGGTTAGGGTTCCAAGGATCCCCTAATTCAGGGAAAAAGGACCTAACACTAAAAACCAGACAAAACCCAAAGGTTAAGGTTAGGGTTCCAAGGATCCCCTAACTCAGGGCAAAAGGCTGTAACACTAAAACCAGACAAAATCCAAAGGTTAGGGTTCCAAGGATCCCCTAACTCAGGGCAAAAGG
>VZTY01027815.1:291995-317042 GCA_013400935.1 Turnix velox
CTGAGGAGGTCCTACAGAAAGGCAGGGGAAGGAATTTTTAACATAATATTGGATGGGAGGACTAGAAACAATGGATGGAAATTGGAGGGGGGTAGGTTTAGACTTGACATAAGAAAGAAATTCTTTACAGTGAGGGTGGTGAAACACTGGAAGAGGTTGCCCAGAGAGGTTGTGGATGGCCCCTCTCTGGAGGTGTTCAAGACTAGGCTGGACAAGGCACTGAGCAACCTGATCTAATGGGAGGTGTCCCTGCCTTTGGCAGGGGGGTTGGAACTCAATGATCTTTTAAGGTCCCTTCCAACCTGAACTATTCTATGATTCTTTGATTCTTGCTGCATCCTTTATTGATCAGACAGAGCAAACCTCCCCTCCTCATCCTCTCTGAAACTGTGCTAGACCTTCAATTAGCACTATTAAAATACTACCATAATCCTATTCAGTAATGGAAGAGCTTCAGTGCTGTGGGAAAAGGTGACAACAACTTGTCTAGGTTGCACCCAGATGTGACTGACACATATGGAATGAGACATGGGGAAATGATTCAAATTAATACACTGCTGCAATTTATGCCATTCATTTCCTTTGCAGAACACTAAGACATCTCATCCATTAAAATTCATAAAAACAAACTCATTGCTTTATTAATTCCCACATATTCATGAACACCCTTTTTGAAATGAAAATTGTTTTCTTATTGACACATTCTTCCATCTCCACACAAAAATATTGAACACTGATGCCTAATGACTTCCATGTTTTCTTGCTGGTATTAATCATATTGGGAATGCCACAAAAATGAAGAGGCATTTACTCAATTCCAAAATACAGCAATCATGTCATTAAGACTCCTAATTCAAAGCCAAAAAGTGATCATTACCATAAAATCATAGCATGTGTTGGGTTGGGACTATTAAAGGCCACCCACTCCAACACCCCTGCAGTGACAGGGACATCCTGCACTAGATCATGTTGCTCAGAGCCTTATCTGGCCTTGAATGTCTCCAGGGATGGGGCCTCCACCACCTCTCTGGGCAATATGGGCCAGTGTCTCACCACCCTCATGGGGTAGAACTTCATCCCAGTGTCTAATAGTCCAAGCAGCATACATGGTGATGTAATTATTGCTGGTTTAGCATCTTTTTCTATAAAGAACAGTTGAACAACAAAATAAAAATTAATATCAGTCCCAGCTGTTACCACAAACAGCATTTTCCTTTAACAAGAAAGCAGATGCATTTACTTGGGCTCAGAAAGCACAGAGCATTTTTTGTAACATCCACAGAGTTGGCAAATTTCTTTGCACAACTATCTCAGTTGGCAACCTGTTTAATGAAGAGCTAAAAAACAACTTATAGTGATGGAACATCACAAACTACTATGACACTTCAGCAGACTGATGAACATCGAGGGAAAAGCTCTTCTCTCTCTTGCAAAATAAATACAGAAGTTTCTAGGTAAATTGGGAGAGATTCTCCATCTTTACAAGGAAACACATAAAAGGTTCACCTCCCACCAGCCAAGTTGCTCAAAGCCCCATTCAGCCTGGTCTTGAACACCTCCAGGGACAGGGCAGCCACAGCTTCCGTGGGCAAGCTGAGCATCAAGAGTGAAAAATTACTTCTTAATATCTAATTTAAACCTCCCTGTACCAGTTTGATGCCATTATTCTTCATCCTACCATGACATAACCTTACAAGAAAGCTGGAGAAGGACTTTTTATAAGCCCTACAGGTCCTAGATTGGACTTCTCTAGGCTGGACAACCCAACTCTCTCACAGCCTGTCCTCACAGCAGAGGAGCTCTGGCTTTCTGAGCGTAAGGGAAAGGAAAGGAAGAAAGAAGAGGCAGCAATCAAAGATGTGAAATGTAAAATTAGTAAGGGTTCTTTTGTAAAGGCTCTTAAAAAAAACCCACCCTATTCTATCAATAGAGTTTTCAAAATAAAGCACATAGTAAAATCTCACTTCAAGCTTGATAAAATGCTGACATTTCCACCCCCAAAATTCCTACAGTGCTTGGAAGCTTTCACAAGCACCAAGATAGTAAAAAAAACCTGACAACAGCAAGAGTAAACAATATTTGTTCATTTTACTGGCATCAAATAAGCAAATATATTGTCAGACTGAATCTGAAATTTTAACCTCTGATCCACACCTTTGAAAAGCTGCCTACAGCAGAAATAGCTTCATGCCAAATAGCAAAGTATTTTGAGGGAATTCTTGGGCATGAAGGTCTAGCTAGGACTGTCAGGAGAATAAATCTTTATTTTCAGAGTGATTGTGCATGTTTCCCTTTGCTTGGAGAAAAAGAGGATCATTAACATTTAAATTGAAGTAAATTAGACCAATTTCTGCACTGAACAGCCTGCAAAGAAGGAAACATGATCCAGCATCAAAGAAACTGGCAAATCAAGTCTGTTATCAGCACCTCCTGAATAAAACTCCCTGTAATGTTGTGTACCCAGCACACAATGTTTTTCTCAAGGGAGGAACAACCCACATGACCTTTGAACAGTCACCTGAACAGGAACAGCCTAGAGACTTGCAGATGTAAAGTTAGCCCAAACTCCCAAGGTAGAACTCAGCACTTTCTACATTTTGTGAGTCTTAATAGATTATTACACTGTTAAATTGATGTAAAATGGGCACCTATTTTCATCAAATCATTGAATCTGTTGAGTTGAAAGGACCTTTGAAAGACCATCTAGTCAATCTTGAAGTAGATCAGGTTGCTGAGAGCTTCATCAATCCTGGACTTGAATGTCTCCAGGGATATTGGCCAGTGTCCCACCACCCTCATGGAGAACTTCTTCCTAGTCTCTCACCTAAATCAGTCCTGCTTTAGCTTCAAACCATCTCTCCTTGTCTTATCACTCCATGGTCCTGCAAACAGTCCATCCCAGCTCTCCTGTAGCCCCTTTGGGCACTAACAGGCTGCTATGAATTCTCCATGGAGTCTTTTATTAATCCTAAATCTGATTGAAAATATAATGCAAAAAAGGAATTGTAGAAGGGAAAGAAAAAAAACCAAACAGATTTCACTGTCACAGCCTAGAAGGGTCTGAACAGAATTGAAGACATTTAACAACCTGCAAGAAGAGGTGACTGATGGATTCTGCATGGTTTTGGGACCTTAATGCACTGATGAACTACTAACATGACAGCAGACCAACAGATGAGCAAACCATCAGATCCCAGTTCAGATTCAGCTACAGGATTCACAATGGCAGGGAAAAAAAAACCTTGAGATGACGTCCTTCTGCTTCCACAGACTTCACTCATCTGAGATTCAGTGTCAGTGTCACTTCAGCACTGAGACACGATGTCATATCAACTCAGAGCTGAAACTGCAGCTTTCTTAAGAAGTCTATTGGGTAGTATTAGCTTTCTGTTTCTTAACAGCAAGGAAAAAAAATGCTCTGGCAGAGGACTGGGAAAAAATGCCTTTTTTTGGGGGGGGATGTTTTAGCTTTTAGGATCTTCCCAGATGTAACTCAGACTTTTATTACTGCATCAAAGCAAAACACACAAGATAAAAGTTGAATGCCCACTGTAGCCAAGTTCATAATGGCTAACAAATTAGTACCCTAATCAGTGTTTAAATGCCTTCCTAATGAATACAGTGTACAATAATGATTTTTATAATCACATTATGAAGTTGCTGGCTCTTCTTTGCCAACACTGCCTCCATCCCTCCTCCTCTAAAAGGATATGAAGCCACCCTGGCTCAAAAGTTAGGAGAGAAAAGGGCACAGCAACAACCCTAACACCTACATTTAGTAAATGTATTTCAAACTTCAAATAACATTAAGGACATGGTACTAAAAATGCAAAAAACCCAATAAATTCAAGAGTAAAATTGCAAAAGGCTTTCATATTTTTTACACCCCAGTGTCGCCGACAGCAAAATGAAACTTTAAGAAATAATGACAAGCTAAGGCTTAATTATTTCTGGAAAATGTGCAACGCTGGAAATAGCTATGCAATTATTTTTCTTCCTATGACTGCCTTAGTCTAAAAATTAGTTAAGAGAGTATTAGCAAATGCGTGAAAATGTGCACATTTCTTTCTGGTGCAGGCAAAGAGACCAGATACAGGTAAATGGGGACAGAGCTGATCATATGAGTCTCCCAGTACCTGAAGGGGCTACAGGGATGCTGTGGAGGGACAGTTGGCAAGGGCATGGAGTAATAGGACAGGAGGCAATGGTTTGAAACTAGAGCAGGGCAGGGTTAGAAGAAACATCAGGGAGAAGTTCTTCCCCATTCAAATAGAGAGACACTGACACAACCTGCCCAGAGAGGTGGTGGAGACTTCATCCCTGGAGACATTCAAGACCATACTTGCTGAAGCTCTGAGCAACCTCATCTAGCACAGGATGTCCCTGCCCACTGCAAAGGAGTTGGACTAGATGGCCTCTGAAGGTCCCATCCAAATCTATGATTCTATAATTCTACTAAATTTCAACACTGCAGTATTTTCCCCCCTCAAGTGTTCCATTTTCCAAATGAAAATTGAAGATGTAGTTTGGGATTAGAAGTAGTTAAAGGAGAAAAAAAATGCCCTACCCCAAACAAATATCACCAGCTCTTAATTTATCCCTCTTAGTTGAATTGAACAATATGGAAGATTCAGACTGTTCCAAATATTTCTAATTTAGCTTAGTTCACAGATATGACAGCCCAGCTGGTCAGCAAATGTCAAGCAATCACATGAAGATCATGGTTAGCAGCATTTTAAGCAGCAAAGAAAAATCAGTAACACTTATTTGCTGTCTTTTTTCTGCATTCATTTTACCTTCCATCCTCTTTACAACATACATAGAGAGGGTGGAATCATCACTCCAAAGGGAAAAACAAAAATCTTTGTTGTTTCTTCTATAACAATTTCATTCCTTTTTTCCAAGATAAATGATAAATTATCGTTTTAAATTTGAATTTCATTGCTTTGACCAAATGAAGAGTGAACCATTACACTCAATTCATCATTAGAACAATCTCTACCAAAAAATAAATCTTAAAATATCCTATTATATAGTTTACAGGGCATGAACCATATCTTATATTTAAGTACCTTTGGCAACATAAGGAAAGTCGGAATGTAAATAATATCAACTTTGATATTTTGGCTAGTACATGAAAGAAATTCACATCTATTTGGTGTTAAGTCCTTAGAAAAGAAAACAAGCGTCTGATCACATTCACTCTCTGGGGTGTTTTTTTGTTGGTTTGGGTTATTTTTGTTTCTTTGGATTCTTTTTTTATTCTTTATTTTTCTAAGAACTAGCTGGAAACATCTATTTTGCAGTCAATCAGGCAAAGTAATTTGACTCATCTCCTGGCCTTCTAAAAGAATAAATGGAAACCAATAGCAGTATGAAAAATAAACATCTCTAAACACTCTTCCTACCAAAATAAATATATATTTTGCTACTTTGTGCTGGAGAGGAAAATTAACAGGCAGAAGAATAAGCAAGTAGAGAGCAGGTGCTTTGCTAGAAACCTGATGTCCCACACCAATGTTGGGACACCACATCTTCTACTTGATAACTCTTGAATTGTTGGTCTTGTGCTCCCGACAAGAGCCACAGCAGATCAAAACCAGCATTCCCAGTTCATCCCCATAGATAGCAACAGATTCTTGCTCCTCCATTAAGAGTTTATCCTTGCTGATGAATCAGGAGGCAGACAGACAACAATGCAAATTAGTAAAGAGGAAGAATCATTACAAGTTTGATTCATTATGGGGAATGAGAAAAATCATTTCAATTAGGACTATTAAAATAGTTAAAACCACATTTTCACTACGTCCTAATTTCATTTCATTATAAAAAGACAAACAAACTATTTAGAAATACCAAGCTTTGATGTGAGAATGGAAAATGTTGCTAATGGGTGAAGTCAAAACCTGCAGGAGCTTTTTGCAAAGAGCAACCTGATTAGGAAAAAAAAAAAAAGTAACCCAATTCAGATGGAATTTAAATCTGCCTTTAATGATTTAAGAGTAAAAGCTAATGGGAATAAACTTGAGTATATCAAATGCAGTAATTATACAATTATTATCATAGATAAATTGAGTAATATGCTAACACTTTGCTTTAATAACACGATATGGGATCCACAGCCACAATGGCCTTGGTAAATCATCCATAAACCACTCAAAAATCATTTCTCTTTGATTTCTTCTCTCTTGTCAACCAAAAGCTCTGCAGAAGCCACAGCATCACTGAAAACATCAGTTACTCTTGCATGAAATTGAACTTTATGAGGAATAGGAAGTTACAGATGATCTTCAAATTTTGAAGCATAATGGAAATGTTTATCTTTATACTTGGCATAATTTAAACACTTATACACTAGTCATTTAAAATGGCTGAAATGCCTCATGGTTACAGGGTTTACAAGCAATAAGTGAACCATCCAGTAACATTTAAAAGCCTGTTTTTTCAAACCCCCTACCTCAGCATTCTGCTCCTATTTGATTCTGTGCAATATAGGGGTTTTAATTTTCTCCAATTACAGTAAGCAAGCTTTTCCAACTTTACAACAGATGTGCATATTCAAAGAGCTGAACACTAACTCCCCCAAACAAATGCCAAAATAAAACCAATTGAAAAAATGAGAAATAAAACCATTTTTAGTCATATATATATATAGCATATACAGTCATAAATTTGTAGCCCCTAAATGTCATTTAAAAAACCCCATAAAATAAAAAATATGCAAACACAGTAAGCTTTAATTTTATTTTTTTATATATACTTAACTGCTATTTACCTATTTCAAATTACTGTTCCAGACCTAAATTTAGCATTATTTATAACTGAAATACAGACTGAATAGGGCAGAAATAATCAAAACATTACTTAATTCACTCTTTGTTTTCTTTCCCTGAAAAGCCAGACCCCTGTCACCAGACGGACTGGGTGCTCCCTCTTGCAATTTTGAAGAAAAATACACAAGATAAAGTGAAAGAAATGAAACACAGACCATTTAGCTGCAGTCTGCAAGAGGAAAAAATTCACATCAACTGCAATAGGTGGGATAAACTGGGTAAATAGATCCAGTTTAAAAGCATGAACATTTGTGCTTGTTATACCTACAAGCTTTTAAAGTATATGACTGCAATTCCCAATGAGTGAATTAAAGCCGGGGCTTGGTTCAAAACCTTATTCTCCAATGTTTATGTTTGCTTATGAGGGAAGAGTTTCCATGCAGAAAACCCCTCATCTGGGTCAAAAGTGATTTAAATAAAGCAGCTGGATTTCATCGCCCCAAATAAGACCTTTCTCCACTCAGACATTGTGTGCAGGAAACTTCTGAACCCAGCCAAGGCCATAGAAAAGAAGCAAACACCACCAAAAAATTCCAAAACAAAAAAAAACCAAAAAAAAAAGTCTTTTTTTTTTAAAAACACAAAACCTCACCACTTTGCAAGTCTGAGTTTTGAAGAGCTAAGTTTGATTTGCACCAAACTCAGTTCCTCAGACTTGACAGGAGATGTACTGCCAAAGTGAAGTTACTGCATCATTTAAACCCTGACAAATACCTCTAAACACAAGTCTGCCTCATCAGCAGTTTTGTTTCCCTTCCTGGGATGTTTAACTCTGCTGAAAAAAAGCTCCATTCCAAGAAAACCCTTTTTCATTTGCTCCTGAGGCAGTTAATTTACAAAAGACTCGCAGAAAATTAAACAATAAATTAAATCTGAGCACGAGTTCATGATTGGGTTTAAACAAACATCTGTTTCTGAGACAACAGAAAACTCTTTTTCTTTTTTTTTTTTCCTCTTAAAAATCACTTTAGAAATATGAAGGTGATTTTCCCTTTCCTGCATCTTTTAGTTTTGTTGTAATTGCAATATTCAATCCAGTTCAAAACAACTGCAGCTGACATCAAACTGGAATTAAAAAAAGGAACAATCCAGGTTTCTTAAACCCAAAAGCTGACTTTACCAACAGACAAAAGCCAGGTTTTATTGGACTTTAGTCCCTCTGGGTGCACAACAGTCACCATAAATGCTGCAGAACTAGGACAGACATTATATGAAGTATAATGTTTTCTTCAGGTCTATATAAAAGACAAAGCAATAAACAGAAATAAAGCTACAACAGATTCTCCTCATTGCATAAATAAAACAAACCAGAAAACACGATATCCTAAGGGTATGTGCATTTTGGCACTCTAAACTTTTTGGGTTTAGAATCTATTTGCTTTTTCCTCTTGCTTTTTGGTAGACCTCAAGAAGAAAACCCACCTCTTCCACCTTCACAGCCTCTGTTCAGGAAAGGTTTCTTGCCTAGATGGAGAAATAATATGATTCTTTCCCTAAATTCCTAGTGCAAGAGCACAAGGATATCTTAAGAAGGCCAGAAACCAAATTGCTAAACTTCTCAAAGCTAAATTCAACAATAAGCCCAGTGCGCAAATTATCACATTCTCCATATTGTTTCCTTTCTTTTCCACTCTTTCAGTTCTTCACACTAAGTTTTACTCCACCTCTTCATTTTTAATAGCTCAGCACATTGTAAACACACACCTTGTGAAAGATTCCTTTTGTCAGAAAGCTGGTTTTTTCCATTTCACTTCAACACACTTTTTTTTTACTGTTAGAAATGAGCCAATTAAAACCACAGAGGTCCTATGAGTAGTCCTTGCCTTTGTAGTATTTACCTTTGCCAAGATAAAGGCACTTGAGAATTATTGTCGTATTTTAACCTCACTATACCCACATGGTAAAAATGAAAGCAAGAGACCAACTCAAGACTACATTGGTGTTATTTGATCAAATATTGAAACAAGTGCTACTCTGTCAGCTCATCTTTTGGTTTTGAGCCTTCAGAATACAACTCAGCACATTGTTTTAACAGATTCCAGTCTTGTTCTCTTTTTAACAAAAAAGAACTTATTTCCCTACACAAAACCAGCAGAAAATTGGGTGGCAGGTTAGAGCAGACACCACGTTCCAGCAAACACAAACTCAAAGCCAATTTATCTCCCGTCTAACAGAACCAATTTGTTAAAAAGAAACAACAAAAAGAAAAGCAGAAGTTAATTACATTTTATTATAAAAATCTTTACACCTTTTGCAGATGATTAGGTTATTTCACAGTTTATTATAAAAACATCTCCTGTTATCATTAAGGGAAAGTTAATAGTTTTCTGCCTTGTGTGTTGCAGCTGCAGTGACACATCCATGTGAATTTTAAGTTGCTGCCCATGGCAGTGGCACAAACCTGATGGGCCAGCCAGAAACCAGACATAAAATAGTATGTAAAAATTAGAGTTGCCATTTTTCAAAGCATTGAGTTACCCTTTGCCACAAAAGTAAATGGCTCAAGACACAGAGCAGAGCTTTTCTGGAGTACAAGGCTCAAATTAAATGGCTAAAGGGTAACTGCAAAGGTGGATTAGAATTTATAAAAAAATTTAAAAATTTAAAGAAGGAAAAAAATATCTAGGTAGGTCTGATTTCTCAGTTTTTAGAGAGCACTTAAATGGATTTTTTCTCTTGTGAAAAAGACAAATTTGATAGATTGAATTTGGTTTTTTAGATATATTAAATCGGAAAAATATGATGTTATTCAAGTAGTGCTCTAGTTCCTCAGAGAAGACAAAATGAGGTGGTTTGGTGTGTTTAATTTTACCTGCAGTCAGATAGAGATGTATTTTAGCCCTGACCTGTAAAAAGAATGCAGATGCATGTGGTGCTTCAGATGTTTAGTCTAACATGAGACTATTTGAGCCATAACTTGTAACAGAAGAGCCTTCAGAAAGTGCACCATTGTTCTGTGTCCTTGAAATGCCCCCAACCATCCTCCTCATTGAGCTTCATCCCGACATAACACTCCACACTCACACGACACATTTTGTCTCTGTGTGTTCTTAATAGGCTTCCGTTTACCTGCTGGAGCACAACCTGTCAGCTTGGCCACCTCACATGCCTGCAAGCCTCACTTAGGCTTTTTTTCTACTCTTTTGTTGAAGGATGGGAGGAGTAAAGTCAGCCAGAAGGGTTCAAGCATCAATACACCACTGGCAGATACTCATAGGAGGGAGTGATTTCCTGCCGAAGAGTTGGCATCAGCCTCTCCAAGCTGCGTCTTGGAAGTCATCTTTGTCCTACTTTGCTTAGTTTACTTTCCTAATAAGAGGTCACAGCATCACTAAACTTGAGAAACTTCAGACACCATTAGGTACATGAAGAGAAAAAGATGAGAATGTAAATTAAAAAAGAAAAAAAAGGCAACAAAAAACTAGAAGGGATAGAGGTACACCCAGCTCTTGCTGACACAGGGAGAAAAGTAGAACATTTTCCAAGGGTATTCTAGGAGTTTCCTCTCCCAAGGAGCCTACTCACATGCTGCACAGCAGCAAACATCCTTCCGTTCAACACAGATGGCATCAACGTTGTATTTGGTGTAAGGATTAAGTTTGCTTTATCTTTGTCCTGAGCCAATTAAAATAGCACTAATTTGGCACGATTCTCAGGATCAGACAAACTCCCTCTCTGCTTTACAGGATGGAGGCATTTGGAGAGAAATCGAGCACTTTTTGGTCCCAGAAGCATCTAGTCAGGAGACTGAGAGTCTCCATCACTCCTTGCTGTTGAAATGCATTGTCCTCAACTGTCATTGCAAGGGTCACTTCTTTGGAGCTCTCTTAAGCCATTTTTCCCTCTGTAAATCCAGTTCTCCTGGGAAAAACAATCTTCCTCCATTTACCTCAAAAGGAGGACATCAAGCAGCATCTCCTCAAAGACCATTTTAGATGAGGACAAAGAAAGGAAGACTTTATCCTACTGTGCTTATAGGGACTTATGCTAAAATTTTAATGACAGAACAGGCTATATTTCTAGCCATCTAAAATGGCAGGTTTTGGGGATCACCTCAGTTCTCCCACTTCCTTTGACCTCAAGAACCATAGACAGACCTGACATGCAACAACACATTTGGCTCTAGGCCTTATTCTGATTAGAAAGGCAAGTTTATTTCTTAATGCTGCTCTCATTCAACACTGCTCTGAAAAGCAAACACATTAAAGCCCTATTTCTCCAACTCCACATCATCAGAGTAGGAGTTCACCAAGCTGAGGAGCAATGCCAGCTTTGTTATCAACTTCATATCACATCACAATTTCAATTTAAACACTTTAAATTTCTTTTTTTTTACACCAACACCCATCATGTAAGAGCTCAGGTTCAATGCAGCAAGTACAGAAACAACATCCAGCCTGTCTCACTCAAGCTTTGGATTTGTAATTTTTCCACAGCAGAGAAAGCTCAACTGACTTGTAATTGCTATTTTAAACATATCTGTAAGACAAAAAACATATTGCCTAGTGTCCCACAGTGAGAAATGGCTTTTGTTAGAATTAGATTTGCTTTTTTTCGTATCTCAAATGCAAATTTTTCTAGAGATAAGTCAAAAATATCTGGTGGGAAACAAAAAAGAACCCCAAACCCACTCTGCTACATAGTATTTTTAGTACATAAACAAACCAAAATATTCTAATTTGCATATGGTACATCTTCATCTTCTTTGACAATTTTTATTTTTATCCTACATAACAATGATACTCCAAAACTACATCACCAAAAAAAAAAAAAGCAGGCAACTTTTCTGATGCCAGATGCTGAAGATCAATAGCTATTTCCCAAAGTTTATGACATAATTAAAATTTGTAACAGGAATAATTTGCTTTTCAACCCTTCAGGCTAAGCCTAGAATTATTGACTAAGTCAAAGTAATGTAGTGTAGCATTTTTTTTATTATGTTTATGGATAATATAAAGGATTTTATGGTTTTTACATGTAATCTGGCAAGTGTAGAAATAGTAAATAGGAAAATTCCTCTGTATCAGCAAAATAAGTTATAAATATTTTGTTGTTTATGTGTGTAGAGGACATGGATTTGTGCAATTACTTGGTAGTTAACAACTAGTTCACAGGTGGATGGCCAGAATGTCCATGAGTTCATAGAGAACTGAATTTAGAGTCCACAGAGCTCAGTGGTCATCAAGCCTTTGTCCCAGGGCATGCAAGGTACCAGAGTCACATCATCACCTTGGTTGGAGGGGATATTTCAGATCAAATCCAACTATCAACCCAACTATGACAACAACCAACCCTAAAACATGTATCTAAGCTCTGTGTCTGCTCATCTCTTAAATCCCACCAGGAATGGTGCCTCAATCCCTTCCCTGGGCAGCTTGTTCAAATATTTGCCAACACTTTCAGTGTAAAAATATTTTATTAACCACCGTAAACCTGCCTTGGAGCAACTTCAGGTCATGATCTCTTGCCCTGTTACTGGGGAGAAAAGGCTGATCCCCACCTCTGTACAGCCTCCTTTCATGTAGAAAGTCCTTTGTGATGCCAGAAATACTGTGAAGCAAGATGGTATATGTAATTTAACTTATTGTTATAATGGAATAGCTTTATAGTTATCTCCCCAAAGTGCTCATGCTTCCCTCCACTCAAAGTTTACTGAGAGCAGAACTGAAGAGATAAAAGATGACAAGAGCACAGGTGATAGAGGATATCTAAACACCATCTCTACAAAGAGAGAAAATACAACCAGAAGGCTGTTATCTTGAGGGCATCACTACTTGACTAGACTTGACTACTTGGACTAGACAATCTTTTAAAAGTCCCTTACATGTTTTATGATTATACCTCAATACCTGAAAGGCTGGGGGAGGACTTTTTAATAGGGTATGGGATGGCAGGACTAGGAGTAATGGATGCAAATTGGAAGAGGGGATATTTAGATTGGATAGAACAAACAAGTTCTTTACCTGAGGGTGGTGAGACACTGGAGCAGGTCACCCAGAGAGGTTGTGGATGCCACCTCTCTGGAGGTGTTTAAGGCCACCATGTTGGACAGGGCATTGAACAACCTGGTCTAGTGGGAGGTGTCCCTGCCCACGGCAGGGCGGTTGGAACTAGGTGATTTTTAAGGTCACTTCCAACCAAACCATTCTATAATTCTAAGTTTATTGTAATTCTCAGATTTTCATGGTCAAATATACTCAGTTTAGAAGTGAAAAGTTGTATATTTGTTTCCTGCCAGCCCTAAAAACTCAATCCAGTTAGACTTCCATTGGCTATTTGTTCTTCACACCTCTCAATCAATGCTAGCAACAACACAGGCCAAATGAATCTGATACTCTGCTACCAGTGCAACCCCATTACTTTCAGTGTGTTTTCACAAGTGAAATATATAACCACAAAGTTGGTGAACATTTCTGCTGATGAAGCACAAGAGCAAATACAGCCTGACTCAGCCCCTCTCTGCAGTGCTACAGCAGGAATAAAATGCTGAAAACTTAACTGTGTTATGAAGGCACATAAAGCTGAGCTTACAGGCAGCAGAAATGCCACTTTTACACAAGCACTATTTGAAGGAAAAGATAAATATACACACAAATTGACAAAGCCAGCTGTTATAGAGCTACGTGCAGCACTACAGATTCACAGCAGCATTCAAGCTGAACATCTCAGCTCTGTTTTCAATGACTGTTCCTACAGGAATGGATTTAGTTAACTTCAAATTTTGCTTTTTATCCTCCTGAACATGAAGGTCGACCCATGTGACCGAAGGGCTACCCCACACCTTTATAGGCTGATACTATGCTCAGCCTATAGGGCTCACTACTATCATTTTTTCCACCAGATTTATGACCCACAATCCCTCTGGAGAAGTGGCAAAAATTCCAGCCACTTGCAGAAAACTATCAGTACTTGAAGAAGGGAGAAAGAGAGATCTTCTAAGAATGCAGAGCACTCTTAAGATCATAGAATCATAGAATAGTTTGGGTTGGAAGGGACCTTGAAGATCATCTAGTTCCCACCCCTCTTGCAGAGGCAGGGACACCTCCCACTAGACCAGGTTGCTCAGTGCCTTGTCCAGCCTGGCCTTAAACACCTCCAGAGAGGGGGCATCCACAACCTCTCTGGGCAACCTGTTCCATTGTTTCACCACCCTCACCATAAAGAATTTCTTTCTTCTCTCCTGCCTGAATATCCCCTCTTCAAATTTACATCCATTACTCCTAGTCCTTCCATCACATATCCTATAAAAAAGTCCTACCCCTGCCTTTCTGTAGGCCCCCTTCAGATATTGATAAGTTACTATGAGGTCCCCCCTGAGCCTTCTCTTCACCAGGCTGAAGAAACCCAACTCCTTCAGCCTGTCTTCATAAGGCAGTTGCTCCAGCCCTTTCCTCTGGACCTGCTCCAAAAGCTCAATGTCCTTCTTATGTATTATGTATTATTGTGCATTAGATTATGCATTAGTGTTATATCTGCACAAGAAGTTTAAGTAAATCTTGGTTTCCTTTGTCTGAACCAAAACCATATTGGTATTCCCTCTGCAGACTCAGCTCTTTATTCCATTAAGGGACATACTTCCAGGAAAAGGAGGCATGAGAGCATCCAAAAGAAGTATAAACACTAAAGAATGATGTTTTGGGGGAGAAACAAACAGATTTTACAGAAAATATACTCTCAGAAGAACATCCAAAACACCTGAATCTGATAGAATAAGTCCTTGTTGGAAGTAGGGTCTACATCTGGTAGAATTTGAACAATTTGAATAGTTTCATGATCAAGAATTTGAGGAAAAGTTTGAGTGCTTTGCGAACAACATCCTTTCAACTACGCATCTACTACATTTTCAATTTCAGTTCTATCTATGAAACAAGATAGCAATGTCTTGCTGCAATTTTCAGGCATATATATTCGGATCCAATCATCTGCAACATGCCTCTAAGAGCCAGAAAGAATTCTAATAGCAAAACATCAATAATAGGAAGCAGTCTGGGAGCTGGGAAAAAACTGATCTGATATCCATGGTGGATTCTCACCAATGGAGAGAAAATCACCACTGTTATCATTCTTCAATTAATGCAGGGTTGGTTTTTTTCTCCAGTTTTAATATACTTATATTAAGTGAGGATATCTCCACAGAACTGACATCCCAAAACTCGAAACCGGGAAATCAAAGCTAAAAGAGAAACATACACCTGTGATAACAGAGTTAAAAGCACCTAAAAAGTGTTGGAATGACTTCAACTCAAGTCTGTGATGATGGCTCTGCAGGACTTCTTAAATGTCATATTTTTCACAGCACCAGGATAGCGAGCAGAATGTACTTCTCCAGCTCTCTAGATTCACCACTTTGAATTGAAAGTCAAAAAAACCTACAGGAGGCAGCAATAAAATGTATTATTTTAAATTACCCATTGTTACTCTACCCGGTTGGTTGAAAAGAGCCAATCTGTGGGAGAAATGCTGTCACTGAAACCCTCACTATTATCATTCAAAAAGACCCAAGAAGGAATCCCATGATGTTCTGCTAATAATTGCCCAGAGAACAAATGGGCCACCCCATTCTGAGGGCTGAGGTCATCAGATGCAAAAGGGGGAGGAAGCATTTTTTACAACAGAACTTCTGAGTTACCACCTCTTGTTAGAGAACCCCAGTTAATGACTGCAACTGATTACAGCATTCATTAGTATTATTCAGAATCCTGCTCAAAAACACAAACCTGAAAGATGATTATCACCCATATAGCCAAGCATGAGGGGTAGACCTGGTGGTCAAAAAGCCCTGTCTCATTAAGAATCATAGAATAGTTGGGGTTGGAAGGGACCTTAAAGATCATCGAGTTCCAACCCCCCTGCCAAAGGCAGGGACACCTCCCACTAGATCAGGCTGCTCAGTGCCTTGTCCAGTCTGATCTTGAACACCTCCAGAGAGGGAGCATCCGCAACCTCTCTGGGCAACCCGTTCCAGTGTTTCACCACCCGCACTGTAAAGAATTTCTTTCTTATGTCAAGTCTAAATCTACCCCCTTCCAATTTACATCCGTTGTTTCTGGTCCTCCCATCCGATATCATATTAAAATGTCCTTCCCCTGCCTTTCTGTAGGACCTCCTCAGGTACTGGTAAGTTACTATACCTTAAGAAAGTGAAGCTTGATACTAAAAATTCTGAAATTCACTGTCTAGAGCATCATTTTAATTCCTACCAGCCCATGAAAGCCTGCCATGTTTTTTATGTAACCCCTTGATGTTTTCCTCCCAACTTTCTCAGCAAAAAGTATTAGTCACTCCTTTTAGACCTGGTGTGTAAATATTTCACGTGGCTGCATATAACCCTATATTGATCTAAAAATCAACACAAGAACAAACCCTGAGAAACACAGGCTTCAGAGTTGGTCCAAAGCCCAGATTAATTACAGGAGGAATCTGAACTTGCTGGAAGTTATTTTAAGAAATATTATGCTTATTTAATCATATGCTTCTATTCAGGATATACACAACGCAAAGCTTTATAAAAAAATCCTTTACATATGCTAATAAACAGTACCTAAGGGAGCCCTGAAAAAAGCCAAAGTTTTCCAAGTAGCATAATAATGATCCTCTCATTCTTGCTGACTTGCCTTGCCTCCCAAAAACTGAAATAAGTGGCTTTACCTCAAACCTGTCAATTTAACTCCTATGTGGGCCAAAGAGAAGCACATATTTACACACACTGACCAAGCAAAACTCCTCTCATCATCAAGCAACACAACAGTGTAAAAAAATCAATTTCAACTCACGTACAAGATCATAAAATTAAAATATACAGTAATTACATCTTTTGGGATCTCATATTGTCATACTCTTCAGCAAGCAATTCACAGGAAGAGCAAAAACAACAACTCGTGCGAACGGGTCTTGATTTAACAAAAGCCAAAAGTAAAGAAAACCCACAAAAATCCAAGATATTCTCATTTATTCGCATTTCTGCTGGGCTCCAAGCCGGCTCCTCTGTATAAGGAATCAATTCACGGCTGGCAGTCAAAAGGACTATTGTTCTGGGCTTTGCTCAGTTGTCACACCCAAGCTGCAAACCTCTGTAGAAGGTCTGAAGCTTTTGCAGGAGTAGAAGAACAACAGGGAAATGCAAGCAGGAGCTGTTTTACTCCCAGCTTACTGTATATGTGATGCAAAACAACAGCGATGTGACCTTCTATTTACTGACCCAGCAGATGGCAAGAGTCACTTGACTGCTGTCAGCCCCAAGCCACCTTCACCATCTGACGGCTGCTTGAAACCAAATAAAGGTCTCTACGTAGTCTTTTGTGCACAAACCTAATCACCATGAGACCATTACTTCAAGTCCTTAGTAGAAAAGCTGGTGGGAAAGGCAAGGAAAGCACAGGATCGAAACCACCGGGTGCTCAAAAAGGGTTTTGTTTTGGTTATTCCCTCTATATGAGGATAGCTCAGGAATGAAGTTTGGGCACTCACTACCCAGACTTTAACTTCTCCTAAAGAATAAGCAAAGGCAGCCTCCAGGGCTGTCAATCTGGCACCATTAGTAGCTCATACAAGTGCAAAGTTCTCTAAAAATAAACAACAGGAGAAGAAATGCAAGTTTTCTTGCCAGCAGTGGTTTTGACAGGTATAGCTTGAGTAATGTTAATTTCTCCACCTTTTTATTTTCCTTCCCTCCCTGAAAAAAAAACCCAGCATTTGAATCGCCAATTATTTTGGACAGTTTCTAAAAACAAGCCAACATGGAAATAAGGCAGTAAGTACATCAGACTCTAGGTAAGTGAAATAAATTAGAATGGGGAGGGGGGGTGTTTGCATGCTCACACAAAAAGAAAATTTTTATTACACAAAACGTATCACTGTGAAGACCCAATTCTTGTCCCATTTGCAGCAATGCAAGAGAAATGCACTGGAACAGGTTGCCCAGGGAGGTTGTGGATGCCTCCTCTCTGGAGGTGTTCAAGACTAGGCTGGACAGGGCACTGGGCAGCCTGGTCTAGTGGGAGGTGTCCCTGCCTATGGCAGGATGGGTTGGAACTCGATCTTTAAGGTCCCTTCCAACCCAAAATATTCTATGATTCTATGAAAGGAGAAATTCCATTTGACTGAAGTTACTGACATTAACAGAGTAAAGGTACAAATTAAGTCAGAATTCACAACCACGGGTCCCAAAAAACCTGCATAAAATACAACAGACCCAAAATTGTTTTACATCAGTTTCATCAACGTGATTTTATTAACAGCAATTAAAAAGCTCATCACATATAGCATGAAAAACAGGATTAGAATTAGGTTGGGTGTATTTCCAAACAGCAAACCCCTGTAACTTCAAGTCAATTCCTAAATTAAGAAAGGAAAGAACAAAACCCCACCAGTTTTCTCACTGCCAAGCCAGAAATTATGTTTAAATCTTCACTGAATGCTACCTTTTATTCAAAATTAAAATTCAAATTAAGAAAACTAAATTTATTGGTGTGTGTTTTCTGTGCAGCATGCATGTACTTGTTAAAACACATCAAAGATAACAGTGGAATAGATTTTCTCCCTGAATAAAATCTGCTCTGGCATTAAGAGATTTATTCCCAGTTAAAATAGGTCTGAGAGATGCATTTGAATCCCAGTATAACGTGGTTGTGCGTACAGAAGAAATAACTTCAGGGGAAAAAATAGTAATACAGCTTCTCATTGACTAGAAAGCTACTGCTTCAGCTCTCAGAAAATCATTTGCAAATTTTACAATAGCTTGAGGATTCTTCCAAATCCCAAAATAGATCCGAAGCTTTCTCCCTTGCTGCTATATGCAAAGCAGGAGAAAAAGAGGCCAGGAAGAGACTGGTAAAGTCAAGCAAAAGAAAAGCAGGGGTTGAATGTCAGGGGAAGAGGAAAAAAAAAGCAGCACTGAATGTTAAGAAGATAAAATAATGGAATAATTCCACAGGAAGATAATATTTCCTGGGACATTAAAACAGTCTGTTGGAAGAAAAAAGGGCTGTTGGGAAAACACTCTTTCCCAAAGCAAAAACTTGACACTGATGTTGCCAAAAATGGACTAAGCAAGATTTATGCACTGCTGTGTTCCAGCTTCTACTGGAAATTTCAAACACTGAGAATACTCTGTTCTTACATTACACAAGTGGTAGAAAGGCTGTTCTGAACACACGAGGTGGTGATACCTTAAAGCAGCACAGAGAAGAAAAAAAGCAACAAGCTGAAATGAGCCAAGACAGCAAAAATCCTTCCTCTTGATGCATCCAACACATGCAACAGGTAGTCCACTTGAGCAAAGCATCTCTCACCCCAAAAAGGGAGTCAGCAAAAATCCTTCTTCTTGATGCATCCAACACATGCAACAGGTACTCCACTTCAGCAAAACATCTCTCACCCCAAAAAGGAGTCAGCAAAAATCCTTCATCACATGCAACAGGTACTCCATTTGAGCAAAGCACCTCTCACCCCAATAAAGATTTGCAGAATATTAAAATAAGCTACTGAGTGGCAACCTCAACATCCCCAAGATCACCTTTAGTTAAAAGCACCCTTTGTTGACAACACAGTGCCAAATGCTAACAGGATCTTATCAGACCTTCCCTTACTCTTCTACATTTGTGTGGGTGGGTTTGTTTGGGGTTTTTTTCAATAGAAAAAGTATTGCAGAGATGAAAGATGAGCATTTCCTCCCTTCCCCCAAAACACATGTGGAAACACATCCCCTCGCGTGGACACACAGCAACCGCCGGCAGCAAAACAGGTTCCTACAAGCAGGGACCAACTATATCCCAAACTGCCACCTCAGGCAGGTTGCTTACCTTTCTGGGAAGGACTGGGAACGCTGGATTCATTCTCCCCCATTTCCAGCTGATAAAAACTCCCCTCTGAAGAGAAGAGCCAAGGCACTCTGAGGAGTTTTGCCTCTGCCTGAGTTTTGACCTCCTGACTTTCAACCGTAGCGTGGTAACCCTATACCTGACTTCTAGCTGGGAATAATTAGTACCCGGCTTCCTGAGCTACCTGGGCTTGTCCGACCTGTTTCTCCATAAACTGACATCACATCCTTTGATCTCCTTGGATTACCATGTGCTGCAGGGCAAGGCTGCTTTGTCTCCCTTTTGGACTCTCCCACCCTTCCCTTTCGCTTTCACGCCCGCAGCCATCCCAAGGGGATTTCTCTTTTCCCTGGGCAGGTGTTTTAGTCAAATTGCCAACAGAGAGTTTTCAACTGATTTTAGAAATACCCTGAATTTGCATTTTGGAGGAAAACCGAAAGGATGAAGTATCAAGCCAATCTCTGTGGGAAGGGAACTGTACAGCCCCCGTTTTCCAGCTGGGAGAGGAATAATCACTCCAGACACGCTGCCCCTTGGCAAAACTTTTGCCAAGAACCCAAAAACCTGAACCCCAAAACCTTCTTTCCCCTCTCTCACACACATCTCCAAGAAAACACTTTAACACTGTCACACTGAGATTGTTTTGACTGCATAAAAAAGCTCTGAAAAAACCAAAAGTTTATTTTTCTTCTCTTCCTCCTCCTCTTTTCCAGCACAAACTATTAAACTCAACTTCAGGTTGAGTTCTAAGAAAATATTTGCTTTTTTCTGCTGCACCTTATGTATTTGTGATCAGTTTGTTGGAGATGTACACTCAACCTGCCTACAAAGTTCTTTATTTTCACATTTGAAACTGCCAATGTCAAAAACCAAAGAGGTTCCACAGCATGATTTTTAGAGGAGCAAATAATGTCAAACTAAAAGACCCAAGTCATGGTGTTAACCTCCATCTGCATTACAATAAAAATGCTCTAATATATTAGAAATTGTCTGAATCCACTAGAAAATGTCAGTTTTGGAAACTAAACTGCCCTTGTCTGTTACTTCCTTTTTTTCAAGTGATAAAATAATTATTTATTAGAACAGAAACATTGTTCTTTTGTTAATAATGCACCTGTTACTTTTTGCAATACCTGAAATAGAGATAATTCTTTTCTTTTTCTCTGAGACCCATCAGTCTGACACAACTGACAAATGAAGCCCAGCAGAGGGTGATCCGATACTCCAGAGCAATTTGTGATCCCATCCAAGAGCTTTATGACCATAATGGAACAACTCAAAGCCTCCCTCTGCTCTCAAATCCGGGTTTGGGGAGCCAAAACAAGAATGTTTTGACAGCTTTCCCCAGTGGAGGTATCTTCCCTTCCACAGAAAACGGGTGCTTTGTCAAAATATTGTTTCTCAAGTTAAATATCTTTTTTTTCCCCAGTCAGTTCCTGCTCCTCATGTTTCATTCAAGTAGCTTCTGCAACCAAACCTCAAAAAAAAATGGAGCAATCAAAATCAGTGATGGCCTCCTGATTCGCTTCTAGTGTTTTCAGACTTAATAAAATATATTACTTAATAAAAATATAGTTGAATCTGGAGGAAATAACAACAACTCAACTGACTTCAGCAGCTGAAAGATAAGTTCACAGAAGCCAAAGCTACAGACACACTGAAATAAAGTTTCTAAAAGACATAAAAAAGAATTGGCTTCTCCTTTTTCCTTCTAATTTATTTCTTTCTGGTGTTAAACAAAACCAAATCGTATAAACAAGTATAAATCCCTGATGGGTGGAAGATGACAGTTTTATAATCTAGGTCCACTGTACATCAATGATCTAGTTTGAAGGGTATCTGTTTCACTGCCCTTCAATCCACTTGATTATTTATAAAAGCAGTGGAATTAAACAAGAGCTTTTTAAGCATCTTGCTTGTTCTTCTTAAAAATCTCTGCACAATTTATTTCTGCCACTCCCCCTACTGATGAATCTTGCAGTTATAATTGAAAGCAAAGGATAAATTGAAGGGCAGAAACAAGCAATTTGAAAAAAAGGAGAGCAGAAGAGTGAAGGAATGAAAAATGTTTTTGTAATATTTATTGTCAAGAGAGCGAACATCATAAATGCTAACTAATACTGAACTTCCTCTTGCACAACTAAGAAAATATTACAACTTAAAATCTGGTGCAGGGAGTTAAAAGCTGATGAGCTTTAAATAAACATTTCCCCCATTTTATCCTTACTCTCCCCTTTCAGAGAAGTGGCTTCTTTAAAATGCTAAAAATGGGTGACCTTGCTTTTAGATTTCAGCAAGATGAATGCTTATCTCTAGTCCATCAAGCATAGCTGGAAAGAGTTGTGCTTTAATTAGGTCAGCTCTCATTCCAGCCACACCTAAGCTTTTAGAATAAAAATATTACATAAAATATAGCAATTTAATACAGAGATGGATCTTTAAGCCATTGAGGACTTGGACTCTAAAGTACCTTCTACCTCAGAAAATAGAGAAGAGGTGTAAAGGATCTTGTGTGTCAATCTACAATTATTAAAGATTGTTGCAACAGAAGAGGATCTATTTGTGAACATATGCATATATCTAAAAATCATAGAATCATGCAATAACCTTTGGTTGGAAGGGACATCTTAGATCATGAAGTCCAACCATCAACCTAACTCTGACAAGAGCCATCCCTAAACCATATCTCTAAGCTCTCTGTCTGCCCATCTCTTCAATATCTCCAGAGGTGGAGCCTCCATTACTTCACTGGGCAGCTTGTTCCAATCCTTGAGAGCCCTTTCAGTGTGACATGTACCTACATTTCACTGAGAAGTAACACTAAGCCAACAAATTACTTCACTTTGTGGGTCTGCAACATACAGTTATTTCCTGGAACGCCCCAAGTTGCAAGAGATCCACCCAGCAAGGGCCAAGAGCTCCTGAACCAATCCCTTCTTGACATAAACAGTGACAAATCTCAGCTGTGATCTCACCAACCAGCCTTTACTGAGAATCTGTGCAGGAAAGTTGACAAAAGCTTTTCAGATATATGAAACACACCAACTGATAAATGAGAGTCCATATTGACAAAGTTGTCATCAAAATAACCCTACATCCATTTACTCCTTTTGTAGCCAATAGACTTGCTGTCTCCTCATGTCAGATATGGAGCTCCTTAGAAGCTGTGATTCAGTTCACAAATCCCACCTACTGTTTCATATCACTTCTCAGTTTTCTGATACTTAAAATACATCAATCTGCCCACAGAGGAGCTCAGAACATGGAAAGGTGATGGATTTTTTTGGTGCTGACAAGATGCTAGGTGAGCTCAGCCTCCTCCATCCACCTGCACCATGCCCCATGCGTGTAAACATGAAGACCAAGTTCAGCACACCCATAATTTGCCAACTCCTCCTTTCCAGTGATACTTTCATATCACACATCTGCTTCCAACCCTTTGCAGATAAAGCTCACCTCATTAGTTTTTAACAACCAGTCTGCTAAAATCAGACTGTACAAATTGAGGTTCTGATTCCGGCCAGGTGCAACTTCTGTGACAGCAGGGCACATGCCACACATCTGATTGGGCTTCAGATTGAATAAATTCTTTATTTCTTTTCCAAATCAGTTGGCTCTATTATTTACCAGAGGTAACTCCACATATAAAGCACTTTCAGTGTGGAATAACACTCTTCATAGTTGTTTGCCTCTCTGAATTACCAATGCATTTCTCCTTAATAACAGAACAGGTGATGTTTTTGCAGAAAGACTAAAGGCAGCAAAAACCTTATTCTCTCCAACCAAGGGAAACTGAAAGGTAAGTGATTTTCTGATTAGCACTGTTTACCATTTCTCCCCCAGATCTGCAATAAAGTTTTATTTTTCCCAATTCCAGTTGTTGCAGCACACCCCCAGAAAACACAGCTGTTGGCTTTGTATTCACTAGCATGCAGTTATTGCATTGCTTAATGTGTTTTCACATAGATTTTTTTTTAAATATACAAAAGCAACATAGGAAATGAGATCTCAAATACATTACCTGTGCCTCCATTTCCCTGCCTACACACCATGCATTTCTTTCATATGCTTTAATCAAGAAATTATTCTTGTATGTCTGATGGAGTATTGGGTAAGGCAAATAAAACAGCACAGAAGCCAAAAAAAAAAGTTAATTCTTTGTCAGCAATTAAGAAAATTCATGAGAATCTCACCTTCAAACAATGTTCATGGTACATGAAACCAGAAAAAACACCAAAAAATAATCTTAACTCCTCTGCTCTAGGTTGATCTTTCCATAACTTCCTATGTTCAATTCTCATAAGAACAAGAGCCCAACAGAAAATACTACAGTATGTGGCAGCAGAAGAAAATTGAAGAAAGCTCATATAAAAATATGCAGATTTAAAGCATCATTTTAAAATAAATTACATCCTTTAAGTTTTTTTAACCAATATTGCAATGTAATAAATGCACTGCACATTATTAATCCTGGTATTTCATAAGACACCAGCTGGCATTCCAACAGAATGCTGGAAACATTCAATATATTCCACTTGCATTCCTTACAAGGCCATCCAATGATTATTTAAATTTTGAAATTATTTGATTGCAAGGAAGAGAAATTTTCTGGTAACATCACCAAAGCTGCCCTGGCTTTTTCAACAGTGCTGCATTGAATGGAATCACAGAATCATAAAATCACCTTAGTTGGAAGGGAACTTTCAAATTGAGTCCAAGCATCCACCCAACTCTGACAAGAGCCAGCCTGAAATCACACCTCTAAGCTCTGTGTCTGCCCATTTCTTAAATCCCTCCAGAGATGGAGCCTCAGCCACAGCCCAGGGCAGCCTGTTCCAGTTCTTGATAATCCTTTCATCAAAAAGGTTTCTCCTTAAACCCATCCTAAACCTCCTCTGGTGCAACTTGTACTACCATACATCTCTTACATAATCTTATTTAATTATTTGCCTGGTTCAATTACAATAATTAAAACATTTTGCTGTCTGGGAATCTGTTCTGGTGTAGTAAATGGCCAAACATTTGAACATCTTGAAGATCACAGATTCACAATTCCATTTGTAATCTTTTCCTTTGTCGGTAAAAGCACATTAAAGCACAACTTCAGACACCTGGATCTAAAGTTTCGGTGATTCTAGAGCAGTTTGTGGCTCCA
This sequence comes from Turnix velox, assembly GCA_013400935.1. NCBI lineage: Eukaryota > Metazoa > Chordata > Aves > Charadriiformes > Turnicidae > Turnix > Turnix velox. The sequence continues at coordinate 316,802 of VZTY01027815.1, forward strand.
TGAGTCACAGCACTTCTGTTTCAATTAATAGAATTATCTTGCCTTCTTACCAAAGCTGCCCCTAACAACTCAAGTTACCACAAAGCACAGCCCTGAGTAGTTTGCTCAGACTTTCTCATAGATCACTAAGCTACTAAACACTTCTGAGTACCAGACAGGGGTTGTAATGTAAGTATAATCTATTAAAAAGATAAATAGTAAGTCAGAAGCTTCATGTTGCAACTTGAAGAATGGAGGAGAA
>VZTY01027816.1:0-14330 GCA_013400935.1 Turnix velox
GAGGAGGGCCACAGAGATGGTCACAGGACTGGAGCAACTGATTCTATGACCCTAGTTGAGCTATTGTTCCTTTCTGAAGGGAGAAACCCTAATACCCACGTGACTGCTCTGCTGTGTTTCTAATGCATTAACAACCCTGTTTTTCCTGTTTTTCTCCAACTTATCACTCCAGAAACAGTGAAGGTGCTGCTCCCATTAGTATAGAGATATTTCAAGTATGACCAGACTGAAGGCCTTTGGTAGCACACACTCACTCAAACATTAGTGTGTCATGTCATCTCCAGGTTTATCTCTGTCAAGCCCAGTTTTATCCTTTTACCTCTGCAAATCTAGTTTATAGGTTAATTGTATTGTAATTTACTTTTCCTTCCACAATTTCAGTAATTCCTTCCTTGTAAAAAAAACAGATTCCTCTTAGAAATGTTTTTGTCTGCTAATGCACATACATGCTGCAATTATATGAACTGTCCTTAGGAAAATAAGAGACACTAAGTGAGGATAAAGGGGATTTTGTTTGCTTTTTTATGTTTAGTTTTTTTGTTAGCACAATACAAACTCAAGAGAGATCAACTGACTTTCATCTTAAAGACAACAGCTGCTGTTGAGCTGAAATCCTAACAAAGAGAAAAAAACCTACAGACATTAATTGTAGAAACTTTCTAATTCTGAAAACTAACTAATCATGTACAGGTGTAGTGCAAACGTTAGTAAAACAAAGTACAAACTAGCTTACTTTATTTCAGGAGTAACAATTTCTGCTGCCAAACTGTCCGAAGGCTCTTGTCTTCCCAAAGGCATCAATCCTGGTTGAAGAAAAGCAAATAAAATTAGCAAGCAGACCAGTAACTTTCCTGCTCATTGCATTATTAAACACTGTATGGAAGGTTACAGTTTCAGAGCAATGCAAGAAAATTACAGCAAAGTCAGGTTACAGCAAGATAGATAGACAGAATTTCCTTTGGAGAGTAATCACTATTTCAGTCCTTATCCATTCTGCTCATCAGCTTCTGCTCATTGCATTATAAACAAATTACAAAACTGTGCAACATCACATAAATAAATTGCAGTACGTAAAACACGCATACATGAGAAAACTTCAGGAAACTTGTATCACTTAATAAAAAAATGTAGCTACACAAAATACTAAAATGCATTATAAACACATCACACTAGGTGTTAAACTTAAATTTCTGATTGACTGAAATAATATCTGAAGTTTTCAAATGCTTAAAAAGTTAGGAATAGTTGAAGCAGGTTTTCACTGGTGATCTCAGAGGAGCTTAAATTTAGTCTGCCCTAAACAAAATTACTTTCAGTACCCTCCAGAGAAGTCCCATTAACGTTAGAACAGAAGCATTTAATCTCCTTATTTGCTCTTTACCTGTTGTGGTGAGTTGACCCTCCTGAGCTTGTACACATCTGAGCTCCTCAATAGTCTCTTTCAAAGAATCCCTTTCTGTTCTTAATCTCTGAATAATTGCAAAGAGAATTAATATCAGTCTTCACACTACAAATCCAACCTTAACAGTACACAAGTCTCAAAAGGTTTTGACACTTAAAAATAATTTGATGCATTTCTAGAGATGATTTTAAAATAAAGGCACCTTACTCTGTTTCATAACAGAATAAAAATAAATATTATATATTCCACATGAAGAGTGGGGATTTTTTGAGATGCTGCTCTGCATTACACATACAGGGGTAAAAATATCAGGGTATAAGTCTACAAAAATCAATATATTAGTGCCACAAATTTCTGGTACCAGCTAGTAAACCAGCTGGTAAATTGGAGCCCCTCACAGAGTCATCTTCCTTTTTCCCCCCTCTTGTGCCTGATTCTAAGGGAAAGGGTAGTGAATTAAGAGATCCTAGCCTCTTCCCTCACCAGCAACCCGAGTCTACCCAGGAGAGAAATGAAAAGCAGATGAATATGCATATTCAACATCACAAACAAATTCCATTAACTTCATTTTATCTCCCAATAGTGAAAATGTGAACAGCCTTTTGATATCCCCTTCCTGTGTGTCAACTGGAGCTGCTGCTCACCAGCTACAGAATACCAGTTGCTTGAGGCTCAGTTCAAAGAGAATCAAAGAGGAGGACTGGACTACGTTGGTATCTAGGTAATAGATAGGCTCTGCAGTAGCATCAGGCAAATATTCTCCCAATTTTGTACAAGCCCCTGTCAGCAAAGAACTGGAATCTACAGATAGCATCAAGTTTTTGTCCACAAGATTGCCAAGATTCAAAAACAAGACAAGAAAATGACAACTACATAAAGATGCACATTTGCTCCAACATCAGATATGTCCAGTTTTACTAAAAGATCCAGGATAGACCTCAGCTCTGTGTAGGAGGGGAGCTGTGTTAGCCGATAGTCCTTGCATTTCTTCCTATTAACCATTTAAAACAGATATATTTCATCCCAAATGGATCCAGAACATAGAATTTGATGGCAAAGAAGTGTTAACAGAGGTTTCTGTTTTATTACTGGATTCTGCAAGGTGAACTCTGGTACAACTTGCAGAACCATCTGAATAAAGCATACATTCTGTTAGCATTGAATGTCATTTCAAAAACCTCATAGATGAAAAAACTGGTTTTAACACAAATACTTCAGAAGAAAAGCCACACAGAAGTACTCAAACTCAGGTGCAAAAAGGATTTTTGCAATCTGGTCAGAAAACACCAAGCTGATTAATCAAATGGCAGAACATTTCAATTAATAGAAAAGCTTGAGGGCTTCATTTGTACACTGCAGACAAAATCAACTCATCAAATTACATTATTTCTTACCATACAACCCATCACAGAAGTAAAATTCTAAGCTATACAGCTGAAGGTATTAAACATACTACTGCACTTTGCCAGAACAAAGACAAGGACAAAACCAATTTCAATAGCTGTTTCCAAAATACAGTGAAAAAGGTAACACTTCATAACTTATGAACTTTGCTGGGCACTCTTACTGGTGTGTATGTGACAATGAGAAACAGAAAGACTAGGTAACACAGTTAGTGAATCACTAACTCAAATGCTGAGAGACTCCAGTTATTCTACTTCTCACAGGTGCATATCCATTCAAAAGAATACACTGTAAAACAATACGCACCCTCAAAATGCCACAGAGTAAATATAAATAGTAAAATAGGAAACTACATTACAATGGCCTGCAATTCAGATCCTTTGGGCAAGATGAAATGATCCACCAAGCACAGTGTAAGCCACAGACACAATCTTCATCAGACACATTGGTCACACATAACAAAACTGGAAAAATAAACTTTAAATTAAATAAAAGAACAGAACAGTCTGAGCTGAAGGGGAGATGCAGGTGGTGTCAAGTACAAGCGTTCACAATAGTATAAAAATTAAATAAGATACGGAAATCAAAGACCTATGAACAGAAAATAGCTTAAACCTCTCAGTTCAAATGCTCTTCAAGTGGAGCGAAGAAATTTTGGAAAGAACTGGACAGGGAACAAGCCCATTGATGGAAAAGACTAAAGAGTTTTTGATGGATAGATGGACTCATACTTAAAACAAGCCTCAGAAAACGCTAACTCAAAGTCTGGGGCATGTGCATATGCAGTCCTACAAAAGAAGTCAAAATAACCTGGTGAGAAACAATAGCACGCAAAAGAAGTCTGAAGTATCACTTGTGGGACGAGAAACCAGAGAAATTAATCACAGAATTACTATCTGCAAATGACAATGAGGAAGGGAATGAAATAGCATCCATCCTGCCTCTCCCATGTTGGCAGTACAAGGTAGATTAACAAGAAACTGCCAAAGGCAAAAAAACCCACAAAGGACGTATCCCTCTAGACAACTGCTAAGCTTCTTGCTGCAGCAATCATGACTCTAGAAAGAAAAACATGCTGATGGTACCTTCAAAGAATGCTTTGAAAAGAAATGCAACAGAAGTAGAGTTCTAGGATGATACTGTAGAATTTCTACTTAAAACAGTTTTTCAGAATACAATAGAACTACCCTGGGTGGTTATTAATCTTCTTGTGGGAAATCGTCAAGAAACAACTTCGGATCTTCAAATACAAAGCCTTTTCCTCTTAAAAAATGGGTTGCAAATGTTTTAGTACAGTCACTTCATTTGACACTGTACAGTTCTTAGGTTGAAACAGGATCTTGTACACAAACACTAGAAAATTCAAAGTGGAAAAAGACTTCCTAATTTTAAAAGTTTGCTGTAAATGGCTGACTATAATTACCATACCTCTATGTTATAAAAGGATAAAAACTGCTATCGCTGCTCTCAAAAACCCAACACCTTGGCACTTACATCTTTTTCTTTTTGGAGGCTGTCTACTTTTTCTTTCAGTCGTTTGCATTCATAATCTAATTTATCAGCTTTCTTGGATTCTTCAGATAACCTGTTTTGTAGTTCAACTGCCTGTGAGAACAAGAATGAATAATTTGTCTGCAAATATTAAAACAAAACACACAAGTCAAAGCAGCCAATTACCATGCACGAGTAATGTTGCTGTAAACAGTATCTACAAGACATACTAAAAACTGCTTTCATCAGTTGTTCTGCACTTCAGCAAGACCAACAGCAGTGAAATAGTATGTTTCAGTAGAAGTAAAAGAAGCAAAAACTGCAAAGTATTTTCAATACATCTGGAAACAAGAATTCAGGCTCAAGCATGGTTTACAAGTCTACGTAATTCTACAGATCAAAAAGCTTAGGAAAAGCAAAAAAACCCTCTTGCATATTGAGAGGCCTGGTAAAAAGGAAAAAACATCAGAAGAAATCAAGTTATCCATATCTTTTGTTAATCCTATTCCACAAGCCTCACTTGGAATTTGATGGCCAATTTATGCATTAAGTAACACTTCTTATCCTGAGATTTTCCTAACCACTTCTAATAAACTAATATAAAGATTAATTCCCAGGCTCAAACAGTTTTCCATACTTCAGAAGCAAATATTGCTAATAAAGTTGCATGTATACTATCTACTACAAACCACTGAAGAGGTTTTTCAAAAAAATGAGCAGAAATCTAAAAGCTGAGCAGAAATGACGTGCAAGTCAGTGAAATTTTAGCATTTCAAAAGTCAGCCTTTACTAGCGACAGATCATTTCCAGAGCATTGGTAAAGCTCATAATGCACAGAGCAGAGAAGCAAGTAAGCTGGATAAAGACTGACCTGCAAACATAAAAGCTAAATCAAGACTCATCTAAAGACATACAGCTCCTTCAGAAGCAATTAATAAAAATGTTTTTTCATGGCTTTTAGACTACATAGAAAGTGATTAACTTAAACTGTGAAGCAAACTGGTAGCCATACCTACATTAAGACCATCTAATGGTTCCAATTACCTTTTATTATCCATGTGTATAGCTATAGCAGGAAAACTACCAGGCTTAAAAATCTGATAGCCCTACGTCTTAGAAAAGGATGTTGCTGCTGCTACTCTTAAATTAAAAGATGCAAAAAAAGCATATTATCAGATCACAAAAAAAAAATCAGTGTTAGATATGAAAATATCTAGATGTAACTCTATCACTGAAGCTATAAGAATAACTGCAGCTAAAAAAAAAATGCAGGCCTGCACCTGTGACTGTGTTACCATTTGCAAAATGTATTGTCACCTTGAAACAATGCATCAGTGCTTGTCATCATTCATGCTATGGTAATAAATATGTAGACAGCCACAGCTTGCCTTGAATGCGGGCTTGTGAGTGCATAGGAAGATGTACAGTTACATGGTAATGCAGAAGATTAAAAAAAAAATGAACTGCCATCACATTTGCCAAGCATTATCTGATGTGTGGAAGGAGTAAAGCAGGAATTTCTAGCAGCAAAGAAAAGCAAGACATAGCATTAAAAATGTATTAGAATGCACATGCACAAAGGGGCTGAATTAAATTTGCAAAAAAGCAATTTTGGAATCCTCACATTTCAATTCATGCTACAATAAAAAGTTTATTAGAAAATGCTTCTGCTCACTTTCAGGAAAGTGAGCAAAACTTCTCAAATAAATAAGTTTTACTGCATTTCCCAGCACAATAACACCCCCTACTAACCTCATCTCACAGAAACTGCCAGGTGGGGTGAAAATTATTTCCTTGCAGATCATTATAGGAGTTTGAAGAAAGCACTTTCATCTGCAGAGCACAGAGCTTCTAAGCCAAAGAAATAACTACTCTGAGAGAACCATCATGAGTAGGGTTGAATCCTTCACATACTACACAAGACACATTCCACTACAGGGGCATGAGTGATTGCACAGATGACACCTGTTCTCACCTGTCTCTTGTATGTTTCCAGTTGACTTCGTGCTGCATTGGCCTTCCGCAGCTCTTCTTTCAGGCTGACAGTATTCTGCATGTACATTGTATTCTTCTCTTCCAAGAGTTTCACTTGCCGTCGCAGATCACCCAGGTCTTCCAATTTCTTTTTGTATGACTCTACCTGGCATTCTAACTTGGCTACTTTATCAGAAGAATGCCTGGAGGGATAGATGTGAATAGAATTTGTACTCTGAAAACTAACAAAGCAAAATGTTGTAAAGTTTTTTCAGTATTTTCACTTAATGTGGAAGATGCACTGAGGCATTATGGGAGTCCAAGAACGCAAACATACCCTCCTATTACTATTTTTCATTTTAAAATTGTCTGCTCCATTCCCCTAATTACTCTAAACTCAAAGAGCTGCTGATGAAGTAATTTTAGACAATATCACTCTAAAAATTATCTGCTTCCAATCTCAAAATATGAGACAGAGCATTCAATTCCACCCATTTTCTTTCCATTCTAAATTAATCCCACATTTTAGACAGGTAAGAATAAAGCAACCTGATCTAGTGGGAGGTGTCCCTGCCTGTGGCAAGGAGGTTGGAACTAGATGATCTTTAAGGTCCCTTCCAACCCAAACCATTCTATGATAAAATCTTCTGCCCTTCAATTTGTTTCAATGAAACCAATACACAGAAATATAATCACAATAATCTATCTCATGGGCAGCAGATATTTGGTAGCACATAAGTACAATAATGGCTTTGGAACCTGATTCCTTCTTGTCCTGGTACCTGCAGAGATAATTTTCTTCCTACAACTGCTGTGCTTTGGATTTTGTATGTGATGGCAAATATTGCTAGTTGTGCCTAAGTATCGTTTACATTTGTCAAGGTATTTTTTAGCTTCTGTAGGGCTGAGAGGGAGCTGGGTAAATGAATATTTCATAGCATAAACACCACAATCAGTAACATCATGATCTGTACAGAAATAGAGGCTGGCCAGGAATGCATAATTGCTGATTAGGATCAGCTGAGCCACCCATCATCAAGTGGTGAGAGTGGCTTGGTGCTGTATCACTTTATTTGCTATACGCTTTTTCCCCCTCAGGAGACATTCAAAACCTGCCTGGATGCATTCCTGTGTGACCTGATCCAGGTGTTCCTGTTCTGGCAGGGGGATTGGACTAGATGATCTTCTGAGGTTCCTTCCAATCCCTGACATTCTGTGATTCTGTTGTTACTAGCAGTAATGATATTTTCCTTTTCTGTTATTGTTCTATTAAACTGTCTCTACTTCAAGCTCTAAGTCTTTTTACCCTTTTTTCTTCTTGTTCTTCCACCCCTACTTGGAGTAGGGTGGGAGTGTGTGGGATGAGAATGAGCTGTGAGGTCCTATGTGCTGGCTGGAGTTAAACCATCACACTTCTAAACAAAAAAATTTAAAAATTGAAATACCATGCTCCATTTCAGAGTTTTTACAGTCCACATGGTGCACTGCCAGGACACCAACAGACTGTCCATCAGTCATACCCTACTACTAGTCTTCTTAGTTTCATTATAGAACCAATAGATTAACAGACTCAATTTCTTATGAAACATGAGAACTCTCTATTGACTTGATGGTCAATTTATTGGAGTAAGACAAATCTCCTTAACTTCTCATGGAGAGCTCCCCTCAGAGGCAAGGAACTACTCTTTGAATCCATGCTGCCCACACAGATAATTTAAAAAACCATGTATCCTGATGGGCTCATTCCTTATATTAATGACAAGGTAAAAACAGACAGCTTTGATACAAAGCCACGGCTGAATTAGAAAAAGAATTATAGAAATAACCCTAACTGTGCTAGGAAGAGTGATACATGTGGGCAGTCGATAATTGTACTGAATAATCTGTGTCAGCAAGATAGATGGACCAAATTATTATGTTCCATAGTAAAAGGCAATTCCTTGCCCTGTAAGTCCCTGGCATCATCAAGCCGTGACAAATACAGGTACTAAAATGCAGCAACAAAAAGAGCCATAATGGATGCTGTTTTTACTAGCATTCTATGATGAATCAACATCCAAAATTCAAATAATGCACTCAGGAAGTTCCAGTTCCCTGATGAGAACAGATGTCCAAATCAAGAAGGTGAGTAGAGAACACTCAAGAGACCAGTGAGCGACTTCTTATGAATATGAGATGGCGTAGGTCTGCTAGGCTTATGACTAATTACTGATTAGGTACATAATGAGTAATGAACTTACTGAAGCACAATTGTATGGTAGTCTGTGTACTTAACTGGAAGATCTGAAAAAATCTTGGCATTTAGAAAGTTTTTGTATTTAATATAAAAATTATTTAAACAAAAGGAAGGCTATTTACATGAATTACATAGATGGCTAATGGAACAGAGTTTACCTGAGTACATCTATCTCATCCTTCAAAGACTGGGCCTCCTCTGCCAAGGTAGTAAGCTCTTCTGTTTGTTGTCTCAACTCAGTAATTTCCTTCTCTAGCTCTTCACAGCGTATTCGATAGTCATCTTTGGCAGCCTCTAATCTGTAGAAATGAAGTCAAATGGAAATTAATTTCCCAGCTTCAGCCACATTTACTTTTCCTCATCATCATTGTCTCTGAAAGTACACAAAGCAACTTTCTGCTGCAGTGAAGGAGAACAGCAGACCAATATGAGTCTTCCAAGATAGAGAAGCAGACTGACATTTCTGATGCTCTCAATTTGGTATGAGTTTTTCTGTCTGGAAGATAATAGGGTAACATATGTTCCCAAAACAACAAATCCTGAGGTTTTTCTGCAATACCAATTTTTCACAATGGAAAGTCAAGCGTAAATTTCCACCTCTTTTCCTCTTGGGGGACAGATAGTTTGAGCATGATGATTCAGTCAGCTGTTCAACTTCTGTAAACCTTCAGTAATAATAGCTTTGTTGTCATCAAGATGGCATCAATTATTTATTCAATTATAAAGAACCAGGTCATACATTTCATTACCCATTTAAAAAGCAAAGAAATTAAAATGTTTCTGTAGTTAACTACTTACGTAGAGCACAAATTAACCTGGCAGCAAATTAAACAAATAACTGGGAGCAATTTTGTCCAAGTATTTAGAAGAAATTGAAGAAAATACAGCTTGAAACATGAGATCTGTTTTCAGTTTAATCTAAAATTTAAATAAAAACAACACAGAAAAGGGCCTGAAAAGAAAAAGCTATCTATCCATTAATTCAAGGAGTCAAAAAAAGTATCTACAACAACAAGAATAGGCAGTATATAAACTAAAACATATTCAACAAAGAATTGGATATTCCTCAATAAGAACTGGCAAAGGACATAAAAAACCAAGACTGGGAGAAAAACTGTTGTAGCCCAGTGGGTATTAATTAGGGTGTACATGTGTTCTGTTTGGCCTGTTAGAACTGGAGAAGGAATACTCACAAATTGCGATTAGAAACTAGGACAGGGAAAAGAGGTGAAAGAGGGCAGGAGATGAACCTCATGTACTGAAAGGGTTCAGAAAGACTAGAAAGATCTTCATAACCAGAAACAAAATTTAGTAGGCAGTGTTGATATTTTGTATATTGGGAGAAAACCTATTCAAACAGCAACTGATAATAGGGTCAGGTGAGAATAATAACATGAACAAGGAGAAATAAAATGTGATATAAACATCACTACATTATTTATGCATGGGGCTGACTTATAGAAAGAATAAAAACAGACACTAGCCACTGTGAAAGGGTGACAGTTTTCAAGAAACTGAAGGGAAAGGGTTTGACTTAACATGCAGGAAGAAGGCTTAAAGAAAGTGGAAAAAAGGAGAAATAAGTGAAAAGAAAAGGTTGCATGGCAGATGACATAACAGTTAGGAAAGAGCAACAGAAAAGGACAAAAACAGAAGAAAAACTACTAATGGAAAGAAACACCATAGTTTCACTCATAAAGAATAGGGGAAGTACAAGAATGAAGACATGATATTGAAGTAGACCAGTTTTCTTCAGCAAAATAAATTTCTGAAGCCTGAAAACAAAAATCAAACGGCCATTTAAATTAAAGTGGAACTGTATTTCTACATGTTCAAGAGATGCAAATGAAGAACACAGCTCACTTAAGGATAATCTCCATGTTTCCAACAGGAAACAGTTTTCAAAGTCAGACAAGGATACCCTTTGTAGTACAGTAACACCACCTGGAGTACTGCTCAAAGCAAACATTAAACCAGGAACTCCTACACCTTAACAATATAATCAGTGTTTTTTACATAGAGGAAAGTGTACGATGTTGTAAATTATTTTTTAAAACATGGGTGAAATTACTGCACATAAGCAATTCAAAATAACTGCAGAGTAGACAGTGATACACGTATCTAGGAACCTCAGCACTAATCAATATTTATGCTGGAGCTTGTAAAGATGTAATTCTTAACACATAAATCACTGAAGTCTTCACTAATGTAGTTATAATACTCATTATACTAATTCCTAATACCCAGCAGGATCAGAAGGGTTTAAGAGGACAGCTACAAACAACCTAAGCAAGTATAGCTTTTCTACCTGAATGTTTCCTCTTGAAGTTGTTCTAGTTGTGTCTGGAGCTGCAAGTGTCTACGACCTGCAGGGCTGTTGGGATCTTCAATAGAATCAGACTGATTTAAACGTTCCATCAAAATCTGGTTCTCAGCAAGCAAGCTGCTCTTCTCCTCCTGGAGAGCTGCAACCTATTGCCACAAAAAGTATAAAGTGGAATTATTAAGCTATCCAGTTACAGAGAGAAATTCTGTTTTCCTGTGCTTATGATGAAGTATAGATACAACTCACAAATAGAAACACATAGGCTTCAATAATCACATTTCACAAGAATATCCCGTAACATTAATAGGTTATTCAATTGCTAAGTGATCTAACCAACATACTGCAACATCCCTGCAACTGGGGATTTACCATACAGGTGGTAAAAAGAAGGTGAAAACTATTCTTAACTGTATTTTGTGCAAGCATTTGAAGTCTTAGTTATCACTGAAGATAACAGAGTAATTTTAATAAAGTCTGCACATTTCCCCAAGAAACAAATAGGAAAGCTGTTAAAACTGATTTCCAAAAGAAATAATGCCTACCAGTTATACAGCATATCTAAGTTGATATACTTCCTTTTTTTTTTTCCACTTAAGCAGCCAGTTGCAGGTAGACCTAAAACCAGGTACATGAACCCAAAGAAGGCTCAGGTCCCACCAACACCTTCAAAACTGACAGTACTGCAAAGAACTCAAAATTCTGCAACACAAACCACAGCCTAAGCATGGGTTCATATATTATTGAATAAAATAAAGTTAACATGGAGGAGGAGGAGGGGAGAAGAGGGAATGTGAATACCTCAACAGAAGGAAATAAATGAATGAGAGTTTGAACATCAAATACATCAGAATCAACAGCAGGATACAAATCCTTTTTCATTAGAATTAACTAGAATTATGTTAGAATTCATTAATTCTAACATTTGCAGAATTAATGGGCAAAAGCCAGAACTACATACTCCAAAGCAGGGTTGAAAAAGCAACACCTTTTGAGACTCTCATTTTGCACTCCTCGTGTCTTCTACAGAAGTTACGCACAGTTTACAGTGAAGCTTTGTGCAAATTAATACACAGTTGATAAATCTCAATTGGAAGTTAATCAGTCTAATTCTTAACTGAAACTGTTGGAGCAGCATAGCCTCCATTATCTCCAATGCAACAGTTGAACCATACAGCTCAGCTCCTTCCTACCAGAATGAACAAACAGCTTTGTGAATGTGAATCATCATAGTACTGGAAATATTGTGTCAAGATGAAAAAAAAAAAGACATTCACTCTAGTAGGACAAGCAAAGCAAAATATCAGAAAGTGCAACTTTCCTCTTCCTTTTAAAAAACAATTTTCTGCACTAAATGTTTTCAGTTGCCTAAAAAAACCAACAAATCTTGCCCCCACTTCAAAATTAGTATGGAAAGTATAGCATACATACCTGCATATCTAACTCATGACATCTCTGGGAAATTTCTTCCTTTGCTGCTAGTGCTTCATTTAGTTCTTCCGTAGTTTTCTTCAGCTGCCACAAACAACAAATATTTCTAGTTTTCATCACCCCCTGTGAAGCATCTAAAAATATTCTGAACTACAAAACTGTAAAATTATTTTTACATTTAGGTGATATATTAAGTTTTTGGAAAACTGAGGCAGCTTAGCTCTTGTAAAGAAACAAAGTAGATACAATTACTGTTTGGTTTGTGTGACAGTAAGTGTAAAAATACCTAAAAGTAATGTTGTCTTATAAAAATATATCAGAATTATCTCATCTATTCAATTAACTGAGTAAAAAAAATCCAAAAGAACTCATCTGCTCTGTACTCCAAAAAACTGTCAATGCCACTTTTCTTTATAGATGCAAAGTGTGTGTAATTTCACTTTTCAGTTCACTGTTCAAATACAGGAAGGACTGGAAGATGGAATAAAGGGAATGAACAATTAGGATAAAATCCCTCAAGTCAGTAATCTTATTGCACAACTGGACTAAAACAAACATGAAAAAGGATACTTAATCTTGTAGGCAGTAGAATGTACTCAGATATTTCCCTTCAAAGATTATATGTTAAAAAATACCTTTTAAGTTTGCAAATGTTAAAGTCTGCAGTTAACATAAAAAACCTAGATACAGTAAATATGGGCCTGATAAACTGGTGCATATATACTATATATATAGGGAGATGTATTATTATATATGAGCTATATAGTATATATGAAATTTTAGATGGGCACGACCATATATAATTTTCTCAAATTTGCTTCTCAAGGGCCTGTAGACACACAAAATAAAATCCATTTATACACAGAAAAAAAAATTATGAAGGAACATGAGGAATACCACTGCACTACACTTCTTCACAGAAAGAAAAAAAAATTGAGGAAGTAGGACAGCATTAGCATGAGGCCAAATTAATAAAAAACCAGGTAATTTCACATTTTCTTTACAATTACCAAAAATGTAAGAATTCTTTTTGAAAAATTCTCTTACATGCTGCAACAATTCACAGGACATGGGCTTCATTTAAAATCAATTTTGAAAGTAGAATCTGGTACTAAAACCTTTTATTCTAATGCTATACATTTTTTCATCCTTCTTTCTCAGTAACCATCAGTCTGCAGTTTTGCATACATGTAGCTAGACTTGTTTACATAAGGTTTTTTTCCCATTAAATTAAAAAAAAAAGGGGTAAATTCCATTTGTAAAGCAAAGGAAGTAAAATACCGAAATTTATTTTCCCAGTCCTTATTTAAATTTCTCCAAAACCCCTTTAATTATTAAGAAAAACTGACAAATTTCTCAATAAAGCAAAATGACTGGCCACTGATGTGCTATGATTGAAGGGAGAAGAAAAATCTAGTCTTAGATACCTGACGGTCAAGGTCAACGTAAGCATCATTTCCAACAGAGACTGGAGACTCTTTACTCATCAACTGTAATTAGATTACAATGGATTAGAAAAAACAAGGATTTATTCTTATATAAAAAGCTAAGCTTCAGTAAAATACCAAGCTAATTTTAGCATGTGAGAACTTCAATCTAGCTTAATTCAAGATTTTTAAATTTCTACTTTATATATATATGACACTCAGAAACAAGAATAGAAAAAAATCTTCAGAATGTATTGATGTTTAAAGCACTATGAAAGAAATCCTACAAAATCTTTTTTTTTTTCCTAAAAGTGGACATTATTTGCAGTGAAACTTACAGTACACTTTACTAAGCACTTTGCTTCAATGATGGTAGCTATAAACACACCATGCTACGCCCACTTTTAATTGTTCTCTGACAGTGATTTTCATTTTACAGTCACATGAAAGTTTACATAAATTCATTTATTTAACTGAAGCTGGGGAGCTAGCTATCTCAGAACGAAGTCATTGTAATAATCTATTCTATCATATTACTTTTAGCCATGACTTACTTTTTTTTTTTAAATAAAGCAAGCAAGTCATCTAAATTGACACATATTCTTGCTGAAATATAAAAAGCTTGTAAGAAAGTTTTCGTGC
>VZTY01027816.1:14428-50837 GCA_013400935.1 Turnix velox
TAAGGCCTCCTGGTCCAGCCTAGTTTGTCTTTCCTTTATTCCTTTCAGAAATCAGTGCATAGTTCTCATTGTCAAAGTTCCTCAGATACACAACACAGATCATTAATTTCTTCTTCATCCTTGCTGTTTATATCAGCAGGCACAGGAGAAAATCTCTGTTTGACATTTACATCACATAAATATTTATACACTTAGTTTCTCTCTCTTTCCCCATCTCCTTAATGGGGATTCAGCCATGTACCATATGCCTAAATTCATCTATTTGTCCACAATGGTCCTCTAAGACTTTTACAATGTCTGTTGCTAACTGAATCCCTTCCCATTTTGTCTACAACTTTTCAATCACAAACTATTCTAAAATGAAGCATTTAATGAAGCTCAGATTCTCTGTAACAGTAATTAGAAAATCACTTGTCTTGGAACTGTCCCAGGAAAAATAAAGTGGCATTACAAACTTGTAATTTAATGCAGGGCCACGTTTTCTAAATTGACTATCATTCTGCCATCCAGACCAACTATTTCCAACCCCTCTCTGATCTGTTTTTCTGCCTACTTCAATAAATCCATTTCTCTAGTTACTGCTTAAATGCATATATCCATATTAACCATATACTGAACTCTTCACCCTATTCTATATCCTATGACATTGTTGGCAAAGACATTTCAATTAAGTTCCATGCTTAATCTAGTACTTTCCAAAGGGCAGGTCCCAGGCTGCATGTGGCCAACAAGTCCCTGACAGCCACCATCCCTTTGTGTATATAGAATAGCTTCCTATAGAGAAACACATTTTAATGGGCTTGTCCAAGACTTAGTGCAGGAGAAACACAAAAGGCCACACAACCCACTAGAGGCCACTGTGGTATTGCTGCTTCCTGTGGATTACTGTAAAGGAATCAGGCTGAAGCTACTAATACAATCCTTTCATTCTTCAGTGGTGTTTGTCACATCTACCAAAACTTCCTGTGCTTGGAAACCCTTGGCAGAAATGTCCAGGAAAAAGGACATTAGCTGAGGAAAGATTAGGCAGTGGAGATACATGATTTGGCTGTAGTGTGAATGCTACAGAATTTGTGAATTTAACGAAGAGCTTATCAGGAATGTCATGAGAAGCATGCAGGAGGCACTAAGGGCAAGAGCCACAGACACGTGCAAATTACTGAGTCGAGGCAAGAAAAAAGCATTTAACATTCTTGCAACGGTGGAGATGCTAAAGCAGAAATCTAGGGGATTGTGCACAGCAGTGCAACCAGGCAAGAAACAGGAATGAGACTGCCAGATTACTCACTTACTTAGCGTATTTAGAATGATTACTTGAAATAGAATAAGCATTTTTTCTAATAACCAAAAAGATATTTAGATTCAAAAGAGCTCATTTTGTCTTGAAGAGGTTGTTCTGGCTTTGAAATGGTACAATAGCCCAGACAACACAACAATTTCTGCTGTCCTTTGTCTAGTTTATGAGAAGCAGTTGTCATTCCCTGATAAGCTTTCATACCTATAAATTTTTGTGCTTGTAGATTTGGTATGATGCCTTATAAAATACTTATAAATCTGCTAATTTTATACTATTAAAATACTAACTTTTAAACTGCTCTGCTTGTGAAATGAGAACAAATTGTGTTGTTAAGGATACCTGAAGATCAGGGAAGAAGTAAAACTATAATAAAATCTGCATTCATGAATAACCTAAATTATGAGTGCTTTTTTCCCCCTACACAATTTGTATGATTTTGAAAGTGCAGATGCACCCCTTAATTGATGATGTTGAAACCTCAATACATTTGCTTTATCTGATGTGCTTCCTCTGAGGTTGCTAATATTTTTACAAGCTCATTTAATACATGAAAACAATGCCAGAATTAAACTTCTGCATTCAGATGGTTCTTGTTTTGTTTATTTTAAAGAACTCCTTAAACACAGTGAAGTTTTACCAGTCACAGACTGCAGGAGGAGCTCTGTAAAAGACTGTCTGGATCTGAACTCTCACTAGAATCACAGAATAAAATCATAGAATTTGGGTTGGAAGGGATCTTAAAGACCATGAAGTTCTGTCCCCTCCAGTGAAACACTGGAACAGGTTGCCCAGAGAGGCTGCCCCCTCTCTGGAGATATTTAAGGCCAGGTGGGACAAGGCACTGAGCAAGGCACTGATCTAGCGAGAGGTGTCCCTGCCCCTGGCAGGAGGGCTGGAACTTGATGATGTTTAAGGTCCCTTCCAACCCAAGCTATTCCATGATCTAAAACTCAGGCAAAACAATTTCTGGCAGCCCTGACCGGAAGATGACTTAGCATAAGGATCATCTCAATGGTCATTTCACAAGTCCTCTTTGCAATATCACAGACAGCAGCTGATACCTTAACACACTGTCTAACAGGATGGATAAGGCATTTATCAAAGTGATAACAGTAGACAAGGTCCCTGATGTCTCTTTATTCAGACATTATAGAAAAGTTTAATTGCTTTAGAGCCCAATGTGGACTTTAGTTTCCCAGCTCAGTTCAGAAGAAACAGAATTAGTAATGAACAGTAAACCTGCCCTGTAGTAAACCTCCATTTATAAAGACTTATGAGCATTTCACTTAAAGGCACTTCGGACTCCTAAGTAGTCACTTGAGGGCTTCATGAATAAAGTGGTCACTAAAACCATGGTTTAATTTCCATTGCTACTGAACAGCACTTCTACAGAATATACTGCAGTATAACTTACTAAATTATGGGAACATAATAGTACAAATGCCTTTATTAACCTATTAATAGCACTACAGCCAACAAAAGAACACTAGACTATCCATTTCTCTAAAATAAAAAATAGTAATTCATGAAGTTTTGCAATCTCAAGGTACAAATTTTGAAGAAATTTGGTTGTTCATATAAAAGCAGCCTAGTGCACTTCAGGAGCTACAGGGTGGGTAAGGTAAAAGAAGGGGAATCCAGTAGCAAAAACATCTAGAAGTTTCTATCTTCTAGATTTAAAGAAAAGTGGGACATTCATCCAGAGTTCATTGACATAAAGGACGTTGTACTGTATTTTCTTTTTTTCTCTAATGGAAAAAACATTGAAAGTCTTAAACTTAACACACTGTAGGCATCCCAGCATACCTCCTGAATGGCTGTCATATCAACATGTTGAACCGATTCTTCCATCATCATAATAGTCTGGATGTATTCTGAAAATAAGAGCATTCTGCAATGTTACTGTTGAAAATAAAGTCACACAGAACACAAGGTAAGAAGCCACATACTTCCTACAAAACGAGGTGTCACAGATAATACTGAAATGCATAGCCCAAATAAATTCAGCAAAACTTTATCAGAAGACATAAACACATGTTCACTGGAACCCTGCAACAATGGCATTACTTTTTTTCCTTCTGTCATTTCACACTTCTTGAAAAAAAGTACTTCTGCTCCTCACCCTGCTCCCAAACTATTTAGGCTATGTATGATCTAGCGTAGATTGTCCTTTCCCATAGGTTTAACAATACTGCCCTGCTCCTTCCTTCTTGCAGCATCTTCATTTCAAGGAACTTTCATACCCATTCTTACTTTCTGCTTATATTTCTGTGTTATATGACAAATCCGCTCCACATTTTAACTCCTCACCTATGTGTACCCGTGAGCTAGAAACCAGGTAGCTTGTCTGATGGTGCAGTGGCTAGAAGGACAAATTGTAACACTTAAAGCAAACCAAGGAGTTTATGATTTACCTAGTGTCATATGGTTTCCAATCATGCATTAGAAACTTTACATGTGACCTGTACTTTTTGCATGATTTGCCCAAGAGGAAGATGCAATTTAAGCTAAATGGATAACAATAAGGCACTCTGCACCCAAGTTTAGAGCATGAGATCTGGGACACTTGAACAAGTCTCCATTGCTCATATCTTCCATGGCATCTGCAGGAAAAAGTAATGGGTTCATATACGATCAGTCAGATAGAGAGCTGATCCCATGAAAGTCAAGAGACGCAAAAATCTCTTTCACTGACTGCTAAAGTGGAATTCAATTGCTTAACAGGTGCTTCAAGTTAAATTCTGGATTCCCTCAAGTTGGCATGCTCATGAAGAAATCTCAGAGACAGTAATATTCCACAACAAAGCAGACTTAGCTTTGTATCAATCTCTGGTCATATTGATGGCTCTTTGCTGTGCACTGGGATGCTGACTGGAATGCATTCCTACAACTGAGTCTCTCAAGAACAGTGTAACAATAACATTTTTTATTCATAACTATCCCAGTATAGCTCCCAATAAATGGTTAAAGGTTGAGCCCACGAGATTTTCTTTCTAGAGTGCCTTTACAGATCACCAACCAAAAACCGAACATATGCATGTTGGAAGCAAAACCAGTTCCTCACTTTGAAACTCCAAAACTAACAAAGCCTATAAAGCAGTAGTTATTATCATCAAATAATGTCTTCAGTGAAAAAAAATCACAAACATCCATTTCTGACAGCAACCTGAGAAAGATAATTTTTCACCTAAGTAGTTACACAGGCTGGGTTTCCATTCACTGACTGTGAGAAAACGCACTTTGAAAATGTAATACCTTGCTTCTGTTCACAGTTCACAGCGCATCCCAAAATAAGCTGGAGCATTCTCCCCAGCTCTGCAGCATCAGCGTGCTCGCCAATCAGGTTAACATCAGGAAGGATGAAGTCGTTAATGTGTTGCCCTAGAATCTGCATAAAGACCCAGTACACATATATCACTGTATATCACTTGTGCTCATATACACACAAATCTCAAAATTCAGAATCAACAAGAATAATTCACACATACTTTAACAAAGCTGTCCATCTACCTTAAAAACAGACCAAACTGCATAAGCCACAACATCCAAATATTAAAAAATAATGCTTGACCCAGCCAACATTTGGAAGAAGACCAGTCTGTCTTAATTAATAGGAAACTATTACTTACAGAGGTGGCAAAATTATTTTTTCTTCTGATAAGAAAGGTGACAAAGGTAGGCTTCTATGGTGATGAATGCTACACAGATAATGAATTTTTTCCAAAGCATACAATTAAAAAAAAATCTAACATCTCAAAACACCTCATGTGGTATAAAATATTATACATAAATATCATATTTCTTACCACTAGAAATTCAGAAATTTAAATATGTCACTTATGCATGTGTCTAGCACTGATGGATGACAAACACTAGACAGTTAAAGAACTCCATCACTCACCCTCACACTTTTAGAAAATTTAAGGATATTTAGCAAGTCTGAGAGCTATGAGTGCTAGTTCCATAGAAAAGACTTTGAAGTAGTACAACAATACACAATTAAACAGCCCACATGCAAAGATAAAAAATTAAATCAAAACCCCCATGTGACTTACAATTAATGTAATCTGTTTTACAATTAAGAAGGATTTACATTAATGATTGTCAGTAGAATAAGTTAAGCAATCCTTCCAAATTGTTCATAAGGAACTTTTAGTGGTCTGAAAATATGAATATAAAATATGCAATTAAACACATCTCTGACATACTAATTGCAGATAAAAAGAAACTGTCAGTTCTTAGGCAGGCTAGAATAAAGAAATTATGAAGACAAAAGGGATCAGTCATTTGTTTGCTGGATGCTTTTTTGTGTTAATGCTCAAGAAAAACACAGAATCAGCAATAGGTATTTCTAAAAAAAATATTTAACTGATATGTACAAAGAATACATGGAAATCAAGCTATTCAAAAGTTTTCCAGTGTTAGGCTTTGAGGAAATGTATTTGAGTTTGTTCTTGTTGAGTGCAGTGGTCTTTCTATTATGACTTTTTTTAAGCAGCTTTCTCAAAAGAACAAGCACTAACACTACTAAAAATCTCTCTATATTTTAAAAGAACCCAATTTTACTACTTTTTGAAAAGACATCCTAGAGGGTATTTCAAGGAGCTGACAAGAATTCGGCAAATTCATCATATATTGCCACTGTATATACATTCTGAAAATACACAATATTCTTTTAATTACACAAATCTGCTACTTGGCCAGATATCAATCTGTAGTATCTCAATTTCTTTCAAATGCAGTGCCCAATTCAAGATAACATCACAACAGCTTCTTAATATAATTAATAATATAGCTGCCATTGAGGAAAGCTAAACAGAAAAGGCATATCAGCAAGCACTATGAAGAAGCCAAAGATAAAAATAGAATTTTTTGAAATAAATGAAACACTATTTTCATTCAAAAAAAAAAAATCTGAAAGAAAAATGAAAATAAAGGACAGATTCTGGAATTGATACCTCAAAATCAATAAGAACCTTCCCCCTTTTTCAAAAGCATAAATATTAAAGACTTCTACATTAAAAAAATGTATGGAAGTTTCAGTTCCAGAGCAGACAAGCTACACACACATAGCTTTGGCTTCCTCCATCCTCAAACTGCCCAAGACAGCAAAATGAGAAAATGTGATACAAAATTTGTAATTTCTGAAGATGAACACAAATAGCATACATATTTTCTAAAGGCTTTTAGCAGCATCAGGAAAAATCCATACACATTCACATCTATATCTTTGTACATGAATACTAGGAGAGGTAACTAGTTTGGGGAAGACATAATCAGGATTCAATCCATGACAGAATTATGACAGAATCAGCACATTAGACTGCTGTGGAAACTCTGAGTATTTAATAAAGTGGGTAAAAAGTTTAAGAGAAAGAAAAGATCTGAGAACAGGCCATGAAGCACATTGTGTACCACATACTTTACAATAAAAACTTGGAACTTAACCAGCAATATATAATTTACATTAAACAGGATAACCCAAATATGCATTTCTTTTTTGTTTAATACCTAATTATTTAAAGCAGTTCTTACCTCATGGTTGTAATCCAATATTCCTTTTAAAATTTTCTTCAGGTTGCTTACCTGACAAGAAGAAGGAAATAGAATAAATTCAGGGAATAAATCACAGAAATTATTAGAAAGTAGGAAATCACAGAAGAATTGCACAAAACAATCATACAGTAATATTGATTTGCACAATGACAATGTTTCAGCAGTAAATTCAGAATTATAGAAATTACGCAATATTCTCTTGTGATTAGACTTCCAAACCAGATTAGAAATCTTCATTAATTGACAGAATCCATTTAAATTAATAAAAAATGTCACAGTGTTTTATACAGACTTTAGATCAGAGTGTAAAGCATAAACCACTTTTGGAGTACTTCCTGATCTCAGGATTAGTTTTTTGTATCCAGAAATTGATACATTCTTTTCTTCTTATCTTCTCTTGAAGTACTCCAGTGATATACTTTCTGCACAATCTCTTCTGCTAAACCAAAACCAGATGCTGCCCAGTATCTTCCTTTATTCCTAGCTGAAGTAAGGCTTATTTAATCATTTACTTATTTATTAGCTTCCTCATTAGTTATTCCTCTTAGTTCTTTGATTTTTGCTCATCGTCCCCAGCTCAGTCTGTCCATAGTATAAAAGCAAAATTCACATTTTTCAGTGATACCTGCACTGACATACAAAGATAGCTTCTGTTCACTTGCATAACTAGTGACTCAGTGAAGTGTCTACTGCTGTACAGCATCTAAGTCATATTTCCCTACTCCTGAGTACTCCTCCTTTTCCAGTAGAAATTTAACATCCACTTACATCAAGTCTGTGAGATACAGAGTACATTTAAAAATAATTAAAATGCTTAGTGGAGCTCCTAGGTGATATTCAGGAAAGAAAGAAAATATTTGCTGAGAATAACTATAGTAACATATTATCACCAATTAATGTCCAAGTATTGAAGCAAGAAATTCAGTTAATAATAGTGGTGTACAGAAGGAACTGAGGTTGATTGGTCTGGTGAAAAGGAGGCCAAGTGGAGACTTTGTCACTTTCAACCTGAAAGGAGCTTGTAGGGAGGCGAGTGTCAGCCTCTTTTTCCAATTAACAAGTGATAGTAGATGAAGTGGACTCCATCTGGACCAAGGAAGGTGTAGATTGGATATTGGGATAAATTTCTTCCTTGCTTTCAAGCACTGAAACAGGCTGCCTGAGGAAGTGTTTGCATCAATGTCCCTGGAGGTATTTAAGTGACAAGTAGATGTAGCTCTTAAGGACATATTTCTGTAAGAACTGCCATTATTTTCTAGCAGTCTGCCCAAATGCAAACATTATTATATCTATGCACAATCATAAACAAAGTCTGTGACAGATTTAAGAATTTAAAGAGATAGATATAATTTTATTTTGATGTCAAATCACCGCAAAACCAAAAATCATTGATTGGAATGTAATTTTCAAACTTGATTTGTTAAACACTTCCCGTTTGTCATTTACCTGAGACTGGTGCAGAAAATGTCACAGAAACCCAAAGGCCATGTTGCAGAATTTAAGTCCAGTTTAGTGATGGAAACATTGTGAGGAACCTTGAACTTGAACATAATCCCAAAAAATGAGAGACAAAATGGAAAGCATCCAGCTATGAAATATTTATTTTTCCCCTCTTCTTGTAAGCACTGTTTGCATTAATGTCCCTTGAACACAAAAGGTCATCTTCCTCCATATGATTTACAGAGTTTAGAGTTGAGATGGCAGAACAACAAATCAGTATTGATCAAAATCCATCACTGAAACTATCCTCAAAAGAAAAACTCCAACAAGTAAAAAAAAGTAACCTTGGGTTTGACCTCCAACGATATTTCACTGTCAATCAGCTATAACAGGATAACTTGTTTTCAAGAGTTAATTGTATCCTCTTTGTGTCTAGCATATAATCAGTCAATTCTAAGGCTAAGTCAGCTTTTTTATAAACTGACTTGCACTTAACAATGATCCTCCTTATTATTCAGAGGGTTCTAGATAAGTTTTTTTTTAAAAATGATCAGCAGTGAATCTACTTAGATGACTCGACTGCCACTGGCAAAGAATCATCAGGGGGAAACTACCACTAACATTTTCTATTTTAAGATTCAACTCAGTAGCTCAGGTAACACTCGCCAGGTTATAGCAAGAGTTTTTAAAACGAAACGACAGCTCAAGAAAGTGTTAAAGACAACCAGTTACTCCAGAATTCTAAATCACAGTGAGTGATGGGTTATCCAGAATATTTTTTCTCTTTTTAAGAGCACAAAAAAACTTAACTAAAATTAAGTTCATTAAATCATGACAGAACATGACAAATAGAATTTCCAGTTTCAATCGTGACTTCAAAGCACTATATAGTTCTTTGAAGATAGGCTACAATTGTAAGAGATACTTATCTGCTTGCATCAGCATCCTGACATCCTCCTTTTCCATAAAAAGCACATACATTCCCTAACCCTTTTACTACTCCCTGTACTCATACCATGAAACTTACTGAGAAAAAAACGCCAAAACAACAGTGGTGACAACACTATTCTACTTTAAAAGTTACTGCAGCTCACAATAAATAGAAATTTATCTAGAAGTAATAATCCATTAATTTTAATCTTACTGGTAATTTCCTGTTTTATTTCCCCAGTCTCCCAGTGAGAGGGGATATCTGCTTTGAACTAATACATCCACAAAGACAAGCTGCATGTTATCATCTCTTTTCAGAGCACCTGAATTTCACTAACATGCACAGCAGAGATGTTAGGATGTTCCTTATGTTGAATGATCACCAACTCCTCAGTTTACAGCCATCTTGGTAGTGGTATAGTATGACACAGTTAGCACATACTGTTCAGTATGAGACTGAGCTTCATTAAATAGCATGAACCTGATAAACTGACTGAAATGAAAGAAGAGATGATGTGTCCCAGGCTAGTGAAGACAGGCAATATGTGATCTGGAAGCACTGCACAATCTCATGTTTATGGGCTTTTTCCCATTTTTTTTACTCAACCATTACTCAACCGTTACACGAAATCTCTGTTTTCATTTTATTACAATTTACTTACTGGCTGCAAACCAAGGTCCTGAAAGGGCAGTCCAACTAGATTTCTCTCTTTATGAATATACTTGAGCAATAAAAGGAAGGTAGAAATGTTCTTAAGCTTTTGATTGCAAGCCTTTGCAATGAAAAAAAGGGAGCATGTATTATTTAACCTTTTGTTTTCCAACATTATGAAAGCCAGTCCCCAGTTTTGCATTTATTCTCCTACCACATGTAAGACTGAAATCTTGTTTGTGCTGAAGACTCTGTGTAAAAATAACTTATCCTTGCACATTTTAGGTCCTGAAGCACTTGAATGGGATCCCAAATGTTCTGAAATGCTGTTCAACAGTATCTTTCCTGGATAATTATGCACAAACCTATTTCCCCTCAAAAGGGTTATAATTAAGAAGCTTATAACCTCTAGAACTATTACTAGGGCATACTTGCAATTGTTGAGGGAATTCAGCATCAACTTCAGATCAACCATGAAGGTACATACTCTCATTGAAAGCAGGGGAGGGGAGGGAGAAAAAGGGAGAGTGTGAGCACATTGCTGCCACCACATACATTAGGTTTCCAATCAAAAATCCATTCTGCATGAGCCCTCTCTTCACTGTTTGCAAAGAGCCTACAGAGACATGATACCACTAGCTTTGGGGGTTATCCCCCGCAACCTGTCTTCTGCACAGACATCCCTAGAACACATACTGATGACTCCTTTAGTTAAATGCAAAGAAATTAAATTTAAATGTGGCTCCAAACAAAGAACATTTCTACATTAAACTTACATGGAGACAGTGTTAACTCAGGAATTAAGACTATAATGTAACAGAATTAAACACAGCAGTTGCTAATTACCTTTTTGACAGAAATAAATGGTGATTTAAAATACACCTAGAATCATAGAATCATAGAAGGGACCTTAAAGATCATTGAGTTCCAACCGCCCTGCCATAGGCAGGGACACCTCTCACTACATCAGGCTGCTCAGTGTCTTGTCCAGCCTGGTCTTGAACACCTCCAGGGAGGGGGCAACCTGTTCCAGTGCTTCACCACCCTCACTGTAAAGAATTTCTTTCTTATGTCAAGTCTAAATCAAACCCCTTCCAATTTAGATCCATTGTTTCTAGTCCCCCCATCCGATATCATATTATAAAGTCCTTCCCCTGCCTTTCTGTAGGACCCCCTCAGGTACTGGTAAGTTACTATAACATCCCCCCTGAGCCTTCTCTTCTCCAGGCTGAATAATCTCTCCTTCTTTCATGTAGGAAAACACTCATATGGCAAGTTTCCATTCTTTCCAGAAAGAAAACTTCTAAAAGGCCAATGATGAATAACTAAGTGATCCAGACCCTTATAAAGGAACAAGAAAGTAGCAGAAAGATGGTACACTGAAAACTAGCCTACATTACTCAACCAGTCAGCCTGGCTTGTATTGTAGAAGAATTCAGAGCAAATCTATCCATGCTATTGCAGAGCCAGCATTGATTTTCAAAAATTGTGTTTACTTAGATTGTAGATCTAAAGATTTCTATGTCCTCATTTCATTTGTTGTTCCACCATTTTGCAATATTGTATCAAAGACAAGGCATTCAAATTGCCGTAGCCACAGATAGTCGAGTGGCTCCTATTGTTGAATAAGCTAATCAGTAATGGAACAAACACAGCTTGCTAATATAATAATCAATAAAATTGTAATTGAAACTTATATTGTAGCTTGAATGGCAGAGTAAAAAGTCCAGAAGAAAAAGTCAGAAATCAAGTTGAATCATGTATTTCTTTCCTCTTCCCAGCCATGTACAACACTTAAAGTTATTAGTTGTATCCCACTCATTAACAGTGAATAATTTTTTATGTTATTGTTAAAATAAGATAATGTGTCTGTCAAATAATTAACTGTTTAAAATTCTGTTCTGTTACTGGTACTCCTGTATGACTTGACATTGAATTATTCTTGCTTCTTGATTCCAGAACTTCATTCCTGCAAAATCTTGGCAACAGAGTTCCTTTCTATGCTGTTTCCTAGTTTCATTATAGGCCATGTTGTCTTCAAAATGTCACCTCCTTCACTAGTGTTTACTTAATTTAAACTCTGATTAAAATGTCCAGTTGTACATCAGGAAACATGTTTGTTTTCCTTTTCGGTTGATTTGTTTTGGTGGTGGCTTTTTTCTAACCACAGCATAAAATTGTAGTTAGGGCAGCATTGAGAAGAAGGGGGTTTGGTAGAACCAGGGAAAACAGAAACTGCTATGTACACTGACTTATTCTGTGCCCCAGAAATTAACCCCACAAAAATAACATGGTTCTCTACTAAACAAAGTACAAATATATTTTTTCATCTATAATACACTGAATGCTTGTTGAATTCTTCCTCGTTTGCAAGTCCTCCGAGTTCTAAATTCCCTTTTTCTACCCTGTGCATTGCTCTTGATCTGATCTCAAGTCAGATAACCTGAACTGAAATAAAAAATGAAACATGCCTGCTAATTTATACATTTGTTTTAAACAAAGAACAAAAATATTTTTAATGACACTGCATTCTTGCAGTCATCTCGCAATTAAATCTTACAGAAAGTGAGCTGCCGAACAAAAGAAATAAAGAAAGCTGAGCCATATATTCTTGCTTACTCTCCATATAATTACATGCAATTACAAGTTAATAACTGCTCTCAACAGCAGTTAGGTGGGCTGTATTAGGCCTATGGAAACCTCTACCAGTCCTAACTACTGTCCCACAAAGCAGAACTATCAGCACATTATGTCTTAATTTAACTTATTTCCCTTCTAAACTGGCTTCTTCATGTGTTTCATAATAACAAGAGCTTAGTTAAGTAGTGGCTATAATACTATTTCACAGTCGAAGCAAAGACCAACCATTTTAAGCAACAAGAACATAATCATGACTTCTGAGATAGTGAGACAATTCTATTATTTTTCACTATGATTTTTAAAATACGAGGGGAACTCTATATCATCAAGTCATGCAGAAGCATGTTGCCCACATTTTAAATCTAGTGACGAACAGAAGCATGTAGATTGAAAGTGTTTCTACAAACCAGGCTATAAATAAATAACAGACTGACTGATAAATGTTTTAACAACTAGATCACTTATAGTGTTTACTCACATATAAAGAACAGTTTATATAGCATTGCTTGCCTGGTTAAAAAGAGTTAAAATAACACATTTTTGCCTTCTGGCATTCTTTATGAAAAGAGAAGTGGTATATAAAAATGTATACAGAGCTGTATATCTCTCACAAACAAAACTGTAATCAGCCTTCAGTTCTTATATACAGGGGTACATGAAAAACAAGAATGACATCAGTAAAAAATTGAAAGTTGACCTGATGTTTTTCCAGCCTGAATCACATAAAGTTACTCAATTGCTCAGCTTTTTGTAATAATTATTCACACCTGCAAAGTCTTAGTATATACCTAATTTCTGGGAGACATTAACTCTCACATGGAACTTTAAGCATGAATACTTCTAAAGAAGTTGCTGTTCTGCTTAAACTTAGGTGAAATGCTGTTATAACAAAGAGTTCTCAATTGGTTTTCCTCCAAATTTAACTGGCAAGTGTTCAACATACTTAGAAAGAAAACTACAGAAAGATTTTAGAGAAAGATAAAACCTTATATCCAGCTGTTTGGCTGAAGTTCTGCATGCCTCCTTTGAAAGTTCAAGTAACTGCTCTACATACAGCAGAATTTTAAAAAGCCTGTTTCGGGGTCATGTCCTTCATTCACAAGCCAGTCAATATAGCCCTATCAACCTACCCATATTTTGCTTGCAGCCCTGGCAGAGAAATCTTCAAAAGCAGCCCAGCCTTGCAAGCAGAGACCATGCTAGCAGGTCCACTGGCCAAATCAGAACACACATAGCAGCAGCATGTTAGCATGTTCCACATTTGTCCCAGGATACTCTTAGCTATGAGTCCCTTCTACTCAGCCAGCCATGTGGAGAAGCATTTCACAGCCATGTTTGTGCATGGCTGCTCAAAAATGGATTTTATCAGAAATATGAACTAACAGACAAGCCATCACTATTTTGTTTCCTCAAGAAGTCAGTCAGGAAATGGCAGTGTTCTAAAGCATATACATCAATATCATTCTCTGAACAAAAGTGGTCAAAATCTGTTTCTGAAATAATATTCTTCAGGCTTTATAAACCAAAATTCTCTTCAGCTTCAGCGCTGAAGATTCTGATGCCTTGAGGTTTCCAGAGAAACTACTAGAATACCAAGTGACCCAGCAAATAGACCATGGTTAATAAAACATGCTGAGTAAAAACACAGCTTCCTCTCTTAATACTTAGTAGTTAGATAAAGTATAAAGAGGCAGTACTTTGTCATTTTTAATCTAAACAAATTGCCTATTATTCTGCTATTTTTACTCAGCTTCTCAGAATTCTCGCTTTTAATGCTACTTTCACACTTTGTATTGAAAAAATCTTTCATTCAAAATTTGAAAAAGAACTTATTAATAAAATTCAGTCCAGTATTTTTTTTTAATTACTGAAATGTATTTATAATTCAAAATGTCTTTTCTTCACAATGCAATGTCAGAAATATAACATACAAGTGTAATTAAAATGGTCTAAAATTCCAGATGATCTATTGTAAAGTCTCAATCTTAAAATGTGCTCATATCTAGATACACTATTGTATTAACATTTGAAATGCAGATTCTCAGACAAGTGAAGCAAGTCAAATACCTTTAGCCTCCAATTATCCCCAACTTCTGTTTTGATCCTGTTCAGCCAATTTTCATCAAAGTAAGCTGGATCTCTGAAACAAAAAAAATGCATTCATTAAAAACAGCTCTCAGAAACCACAGATACCACAGTGATTTAAGCTCCTGCTTCAGGCTGAGGTTATTAAAATTACTACTCCTCTATCTGACACACAACCTATACATAATAGTTCAGAATCCTGTCTGTACTCACTTTCCTGGCATCTCATGCTCTGTTGACAGCACAGCTTCATTTGTGTGCTGTGGGGAGTGAATACATTTCAGCAAGCAGCTGACCTTGGAAAGCATTTTGCCAGCTATTCTCTCTGTAAGTTCTTCCAATCACCTGGTGCTGGAAAAATATCTGCTTGCATTACAGTTTTATAAAATTTATGTTTTCTTCACATTCTACATAACCCTTCTGTTATACAATGATTGCAGCTATTCATCTTTTAAATAGAAAGTTTGAGACTGGAAAAATACATACATTGTCTTTATATGGTGAGAAGAGATAAAAATTAACACTGAAGTATTTACTACTGGGAACACACACACAAGGACAAGCTTAGAGAGTTGGGGCTATTCAAGCTGGAAAAGAGAAAGCTCCCAGTACCTGAAGGGGTCTACAGGAAAGCCACAGAGGGACTATGTAGCAGGGCATGTACAGGGACAATTGTTTTAGGCAAGTAGCTGGGCAGGTTTAGATTAGATTTTAGAAAGAAATTCTCCACCATGAGCATAGTGAAATACTGGAACAGGTTGCACATAGAAGTGGTGGCCATCTCTGGAGGCAGTCAAGCACAGGCTTGATGAGTCTCTGAGCAACCTCATCTGGTACAGGATGTCCCTGCTTACTGCAGGGGGGTTGGACTAGATGACTTTTGAAGGTCCCTTACAACTAAAGTAGATTTTGCAAATTTCTCTTCATGGCAACCCCAGACAAATCTTCTCATTCATTTTTGATGAGGCAATCAAGACGAAGAACAAATGCTGCTTGCAGAGCATACTTAGATTTATATAAACTTCTTCTCTCCCTTTTTCTCTCACGAACCTTCTGTAAGTTTCTTATTCAAGAAAACTCCTAAGACTCTCTCAACACCAAGTTTCAAGATCATCTAAAACACTAACATTTTCTACTGTTCATTTATGTCAAATGCTCCTTATACTCCCTTACTTCTCTGAGCAACCTGGGCCACCCTCATAGCAAAGGCTTTCTCCCTCAGATCTCATCTAAATCTCCCCTCATTCAGTTTAAACCCCCTCAGCCTTTTGCTCCATTTCCCCTCTAGCTTTCCTGGAACACTTTTAGGGACTGAAAGTGGCTCTGTGGTCTCCCCGCAGGCTTCTCTTCTCCAGGCTGAACCCTAATAACTCTCTCAGTCCTCACACACAGCAAGGGGGCTCCTACTCCCCCAAAATTGTCTGGGGGTTTCTCTGGCCCCGCTCCAGCAGCCCCATGTCCCTCTGAAGCCCAAATCCCATTAGATTTTTCTTTTAAAGCATACAAAACTCATGGAAGCATCCTAGGTTCCGGCAGCTGACAAAGAGCCCACTCTAAATCATCAACACATTGACAGTGTCTGAATAGTGCCAACAATAATCTTTCTAGCATCTCCATGCAAATTACATAATATTTATCAGCAAATTGCAAAAATACTTTGTCAGGAATACATCAAGTAGGAAAGCAATAAGTTATGGACCTCACAATTGCTTATCAGTACCTGAAGGAGGCCTACAGAAAGGCAGGGGTAGGAATGTTCAATAGGATATGTGATGGCTGGACTAGGAATAATGGATGCAAATTGGAGGAGAGGAAATTTGGGCTGGAAAGAAGAAATTCTTCACAGTGAGGGTGGTGAGACATTGGAATAGGTTGCCCAGAGAGGTTGTGGATGCCCCCTCAAATCCTGGAGGTGTTTAAGGCCAGGCTGGACAAGGCATTGAGCAACCTGATCTAGTGGGAGATGTCCCTGTCCATGGCAGGGGTGTTAGAACCCCCTTCCAAATCAAACCACTCTATGATTCTCATCCACATATCACCTCAGAACCATTCTTATTTTGCCATTATTATTTTATTTCTGTCCTCAACAGTCTGATTAAAGTACAGAAATATCACTAACAGTGATACTTTGAATTTCAAGCTATTGGAATCCATAATAAAAAAAAATTCCCTCAGAATTTCTACAAATACTTTTTAAATTGAGCTTTTGAATTCATTAAGCTCCTGAATCTGGATCAACACCTGGACAGTCTCTTCCAGTGGCTAACTTGCAGATTTACGAAGTTATTTATATATCAGTTCATTTCTGTCTACTAATGCAGATAACTGAGACTATTCTTCAGAGCACAAGATTCTTACACTCCTTTTAGTACTGTATCACTTCATGTGATGGTGTTTTCAGCAGTGCTCATTTATACCATCTCTATCTTATTTTGTATGCAAATTATCCTTCATTTTAGAGATCATATCTACACATCATAGATACCAAGAGACAGAAATACTCTTCTGAAGAAAAACAACCCACAGAGCCTGTAGTGCAACTCATGACTATTACTCATTCAAACAGTGGTATTGTAAGCTGTGTTAAGAAATATTTGTTTATAAAAAATTTCTCTCCTCCCCTCATACAAAACCATGGCTTCTGTGCTTTGCATGTGTCAAAACATACACATGTTGCATTGTAAAATATAACAAATTAATAATTCATTAAGTGAAGCACAAAAGACAAATGATAGATTAAAATATACGCCATCTCATATTTTCCTAGGTCAGCATGACAGACCAACAAACAATTAAAACAATGGGATTCACTGGGTACTCCAGAGCAGGATGAAAGTACAATTAAAAACTGCAGTATAAAAGAGGGAATTATGCTGTTCTAGGGATACCAATGGACTGTGAAACTATGAGTATCATCAGTGAAAGCTACAAAGAAACATGAAGACAAAGAGGATGCAATTCAAATACAACTATGGCACTTCTAACTGATTTAAAACTGCCCCATCTACATGATTGCATACTATCTCAGACCACTCAAGGGCAGCCACTCTGCTTCCTCAACCCCTGCTCTACAGGGCTCTTGAACAGCCCCCGGGGGCTGTGAGGCCACAGCACACCAAGATCTCCCGAGTCTCAGTGTTACAAAAAGCACAAATACAGCCCCATATTTCTATATATGTCTTGCTGAAATTATTTGAATAAAGATATTGAAAGTAGTGGATCGTTGCTATGCAATACAGGCTGCCTAAAGAGGCTGCACTCCCTAGGAGTGTTTAAGACCAGGCTGGATGAGGCACTGAGCAACCTGGTATGGTGGGAGATGTCCCTGCTCACAGCAGGGAGGTTGGAACTGGATAATCTTCAAGGTCTCTTCCACCCCAAACCATTCTATGATTGCAGGCAGCCAGCATACTCAGACAGAGTAAAACTTTTGCTTACAGTCTTTGCTCCTGGAGTCTGCAGGAGTTTTCTGTTTGATGCAAAGATACGTAAACATTGGGTAAGTACATCTGGCAACATCTGGCAAGTAATCCCTCACTTTCTTCACAAGAGAAATTAAGTGCAGAGAGAAACCTTGCAGCATTTACATCTTCCTCGAAGTTTCAGGTTGGAAAGTAATACTCTGTATCAAGCTCTCAGGATTCTGTGCTCCAGATCTTATATTTCCTTATGTTAAAAAGTGTTCCCTTGAAGCATGTGACCATATCAAGATTGCTTTTCCCTTCTTTTTTCTGTTGTGAACTGGGAGCTATTTCTTTCACTAGGAAAAAGGCTCCTACTCCACCTGAGAATCTGCAACTACAGAACAGATTCAGTGCCTTTGCAGGAGTTAAGGGACTAGAAGCTCTATCAAGCAATTAATTTGTGTTTAGTAAATGTCAGATATGCAGATATGCAGTGGCATCAAGAAAGTAGCAAATGCTAGCAAGGGATAGAGGTCCCTCACCTTCTTAGATGATTAATTCCTCAAGGGTTGCTGCTTGTTAGGGTTTGAATTCACAGCACTATTGAGGAGACTGACAAAGCTTGTCCAGCTTTTGAACTATTACTCCTTCTGCTCTTCCACATGGGCACCAGCTATACAGCTAGGGAAACCTAGAAACTAACCAGTGTGACTACATGGAAATAGTCTACTTGGTCAAAGCTCAGGTGATGTACTCTCCAGTCACCCAAAAGGCCTTGAGGAGCAGACAGATCCTGCAGGGTAATGACCAACTGAGAACTGTGTTGGCAGCAAGGTTTTGGTTTCTGTGACCACTCTGAGAATCAAGGACTGCTTAGAAGAGATAGGATGTACCTGACTATGGTGGGCAGAAGCATCTTCTGCATAAGGCAGGCCAACCTGAGAAAAGCAGTTTTAAATAACAAACAACAGAGGAAAGAAAATACAACCAAATATCAAGTGACAAAGCAGTTGATTCTGTTGGCAAGCACAGAATGGGAGATGAAGTGAATAAGAGATAATTTCATAATCAAAATAACAGGACAGAAATGGGTGCAAGTTTTTAGATAATACAGAACTGGAAAATGGGTACCAGCTGGAATATAGAAGGTTTCAGAGAAACATAAGAAAAAACTTCTCCACAGTGAGGTTAACAGAACACTGGAACAGACTGCCCAGAGAGGTTGTGGAGTCTCCTTCTCTGAAGACATTCAAAACCCATCTGTACGATTTCCTGTGTGACCCAGTCTAGGTGTTCCTGCTCTGGCAGGGGGATTGGACTAGATGATCTCTTGAGGTCCTTTCCAATCCATGATTCTTTGAGAGTTGCTTTTTGGAAGACTGAAGAAATTGGTTCATAGGATCCTTATGCAATGCAGCAAAATCACAGAATCATAGAATAGTTTGGGTTGGAAGGGACCTTAAAGATCATCGAGTTCCAACCCCCCCTGCCATAGACAGGGACACCTCCTACTAGATCAGGCTGCACCTTCCACTAGATCAAATGCAAACCTCATATTTTGGTATATTTTGAGGGAAAATTGGTTGTAAAGCAGCTTTGCAGATAAGCAGCTTGGTAGGAACCAAGTTCAATAACTTCCAGCCA
The DNA here is from genome assembly GCA_013400935.1 of Turnix velox. Classification (NCBI taxonomy): domain Eukaryota; kingdom Metazoa; phylum Chordata; class Aves; order Charadriiformes; family Turnicidae; genus Turnix; species Turnix velox. The sequence goes on from VZTY01027816.1 coordinate 34,077, forward strand.
TGTGTTCCTGCAGTGGAGAGGGCTGGCAACATTCTCACCTGCTCTGGGAAGAGCATTATCAACAGGTAAAGGGAGGTATTACTCAGCTTTGCTAAGAAAACCCTGTAGTGCTGTGTCCTAGGCTTCCCAGTATGAGAGGCCTGCACATGCAAGGAAGTTCAGCAAAGGGCAATTAAAATGATTAACAGACTGAAGCATCTGTCACATGAGGTGAAACTGAGCAAGCTGCATCTCTTAAACCTCGAGAAGGCTCAGTGAGATTTTATCAATCCTGTGTATAAATACCTGATGGCTCCTTCCTCTCTATAATCTCATATAATTTTATCAGTGATGTCTAGTGAATAGACAAGAGGTAGTGGGTATAAACTGAAAGTGATTCCATCTAAATACAGAGAGAACAACTAAAGTCCCCTAATTTTTTGGTGGTCTTGTTTTTTAAAACTTGAGGTCAACTGAATATACTCAAAATCTGACTGAACTCAGTCCTGGGACAACTTGCTCTAGAAGACTGTTTTGAGCATGTGAGATGTATTATTCCTCCACCCTCATCTATTCTATGATTCTTTGATTCAGACCAGAATAACTCTAACAGAGAGCTATTAATATCTATTCTGTACCTGCCCAGTCTTCATTTTCAGCAAATTTCAAAGAATATTTTGTTCTGCATTTACACTCAAGACAGTACTTTCTTCACATTAAGAGCAATAAAGCAAGTTTGTGGGATTTTTTTTAGAAAAAGGTCTTTAGGAACCAGTGTGCTTTATTTGGACTACTGAGTTTGGCAAATGCTGCTTAAGCTCCTAATGAACAAAAAAACTCTTGTGTTTCTGTAATGAAAGGTAATTCTGCATGCAGCTACATTTGAAATACTTATCTGTAGTACCCAGAGACATCCTAGATTAAACTGTTAATGGTGAACAAATTAATTTTATGCTATTTAATCTCAAAGTTTAAAGTAACAAAACCATTATCTAATGTAACAGCTGTTATTCTTCCACTTACTTCCAAGAACTTAGTAACTTTGGAAAACACTAAAGAGACAGTTCCAGTTTATAACAGAAGTTTTACTTCAACATATGACAGTGTTTCTAACATTAATGATATACTGACTTTCAAACAATGATCAGGGACACTATCTTACCTTGCACTAGTTCCAACTTTTTCAAAAGTTGGAATTTGGAAGCTCAGTTTTAATCAAGCTTACATTCCAATGAGGTCATATTTGTATAAATACCTCCCCAATTATCTCATTGCACTTAAGATGGTTATCTGAAAACTATTCAGGAAGAACTGTATTATTCATATTCCATCCTTATGGAATAATCAGCTGGGTCTGAACTCAAATACACTTGACCAAAAAAAAAAAAGTACTGATAATGAAACTTATGTATTTAATTCATTAAACAGAAATTTTCTTACATTTTTTGTAGAACCTGGGCCATGACAACCCCACTCGTTAAATCTTCCACAGTTTGGCATGGTGCCTCAACATTAAATGTCTGGATCTGTGGGAGAAAGGGAAAGGTTATATTATTTTATTTTAATGTCAAAGGATTTTCAGAAGTACAAGGAATGCTACCAAATATAGCACAATAAATTCCACATATTTAGAGTATATGTTAGTAATTAAGAAGCTTTAGTTTGTAGAGCAATAAAGGAAAAATTCTACAGAAGTTCATCCTCTTTGTTTTCACCAACTTGTAACCTTTGCTACAAATACTAGCAGCATATTCTCCAAAAGGCAAATTTTCCACATCTAATTTGGAAAGCTGCCTAGCCTTCTCTTCTTCCATTCAAATGCTTCTGGAGTGCTTCCTTAGAGTGCAGGAACTCACAATCCATGCTTCAGAAATCAGGCAAAGAAAAGAGACTGTTAGAGTTGAGTTGAGACATGGAGGTCAGATGAAAGGGTGAGAAAGAAATGAACAGGTGGAAGCAAGGAAAGGTAATCTGGGATATGTATGGGGGATGCTGCGCAGTTGAATAGGGATGGGGTCAGGAAGGTCAAGGCATAGATGAACCTTAACTTGGCATGAGATGCAAAAAATAATAAGAAGGGTTTCTACAGCTGTGTCAGTCAGGAAGGGAAGGTCAAAGAATGCATATACCTCATCCTCTCATCCTTTCCCCAAAAGCAAAACTGACAAGCTGGTAATGATGGACAAGGAGACAGCTGAGGTACGCAACAACATTTCTGCCTCCATCTTCACTGGCAACCTCTCCCCTCGCATCTCTTGAGTGGGGGAAAACATCCCTCCCACTGTAACAAAAGATCAAGATTTGTGACCATATGAAGAACCTAAACATACAGATTTCTATGGGACCAGCCAAGATACACCCCAGAGTCCTGAGGTAATTGTCTGATGTAGTTGCCAAGCCACTCTTCATGATATTTGAAAAGTTACAGCAGTTAGGCCAAGTCCCTGGTAACTGGAAGGAGGTGAACACCCATTTTTAAAGAGGGCTCTGAAAACTACCACCCTGTCAGACTCACCTCTGTGCCTAGGAAGAATATGGAGCAGATTCTCCATTGTAGAAGCTATACTAAGGCACATAGAGGGCAGGGAGGTGACTCAAAACAGATTACATTTCTTCACCAAGTGGAAGTCCTGCCTGACCTATTCAGTGGCCTTCTATGATGGAGTAACCACATCACTGAAGAGGGGAAGAGCCATGGATGTCATCTGTCTGGACTACTGCAGGGCCTTTGACATCGCCCCACACAACATCGTCCTCACTGAACTGAGCAAGTAGGGACTTAATGGGTGGACTGCTGAGTTCACTGAAGAATTGGCTGGATGGTCAGATCCAGAGGGTAGTGGTCAACAGGTCAACATCCAGGTGGAGATCAGTGACAAGTAGTACCTCTCAGGAGCCCATACTGGGACCAGAAATGTTAAATACTTTCATGAGTGACACAGTGGCACTGACTACACTCCCATCAACTCTGTGGACAACACCAATCTAAGTGTTGCCGTTGACATGCCAGAGGGGAAACCATCCAGAAGTGAAAACTACTACTTGAGAAGTAGGAACTTCATCAGGCTCAACAAGGCCACAACCAAGGTCTTATATCTGGGTTGAGACAGTCCTCAGTATCAATGCAGCCTGGGGGATGAAGGGATTGAGAGCAACCCTAGAGATGGACTTGAAGGGATTGGTGTTGAAAACCCACACTTAAGCCAACAATATGCACTGGTGGCTCAAAAAGTCAACCATATCCTGAGCTGCATCACAAATGGAGCCAGCAGGACAAAGGAGGCGATTCTGATCAAAGGAGGTGATCAAAGAGGGACAAGGCTGTCCCTCTTATCCACTCTGGCAAGACCCCACCTAGAGTACAGCACCCACCTCTGGAGTACAGGAAAGACACGGACCTGTTGGAGGATGTCCAGAGGAGGGCCACAAAGACGATCAGAGGGTTGGAGCATCTCTTCTCTGAGAAGAGGCTAACAGATTTGGTATTACTCATCCTGCAGAAAACTCCTGGAAGACCTTTGCATGACCTTTCAGTACCTGAAAGATCAGAACAGGTGTTTCAGTACAACCTGTTCTGACAGGACCAGGTGTTTTAAACTAAAAGAAGGAAGCCTCAGAATAGAGATAAGGAAGAATAAGAGATGCTGGAACAGGTTGCCCACAGAGGTGGTTGGCGAAGCATCCTTGGCAATAACAAGTGGTCAGGTTGGACAGGGTGCTGAGCAACCTAATTGAGTTGGAGATGCCCCTACTCAATGCAGAGAGATTGGAATAGATGACATTTAAAGGAAAATAATTTTGATGATGTGTCACTTGAAGCCTCATGCTCCCTGCTACTACACTCCTCTTAAGGGGAAGCTTGTGCTTATTTGTAGCAAATGCTGCTCTTAATCATCAAAAGGCCTGCAAAAGGATTGCAACTTTAGGCTACATAAATGTTAGAAGTATTGAACATTCTTTTCTATACACAAAGTACAACCACTGATGCTTCTAGGGCACTTGAAACACTAATAGTGGTCCAAGCCACTTCTCAATAAATGATGTCTAGATATTTATCCTACCATGAAAGACAATTCACAGAAGAGTAGGAAATTTCACAGGTTCTTTTTTGAGAAGGCTCTCAAAAAGATGAAGAGCACAATACCCAAATTCTTATATTACCTTTGGAACTTCATGTAAGTATTCAAGCAACACTAACGACAATTTGGAGAAAAGGACATAGATGAATGTTCCTTTATTAACTTTACCCTAGAAGAACAAAAAAATCCTGGCACTTGACTGGAGAAAATAACCCAGGAATGACGATCATAAAGAGCCAAAAAAATGAGCTCTCAGAGCATTTTTGCTGAGGAAGTTCAACAATGAACAAAAAAAGAGTTATGAATGATGTCTGCTCTCCAAGTAGAACAAGCTACTATGCAGTGTATGAAGTGATTTCTGCATTACGAATTCAGTAGATTTTCCTGCAGCTTGGATTGAACTACCCAGAAAATACAGCTCCTCATTTCTCAGGAGAATCAGGAAGCCATCATAGACTGGTGAAACACTTAGTGAAAATCAGTAGTGGGGTGGCTGGGAATGACAGGTAACAGAATACAAAATCAAACTGCTATTTCACCAGAAATCTGAATTGTGGCAATACTGTTGAAGGAATACAGAGACAATTCTGAGCCCAAATCCATAAACACTGCAGCAGAGTAGACCAGAAATAATACTTGCTAGCAAAGAAACCTGTTAAGAATCTATGGATGCTTAGATCAAAGCAGTTCAAGATATTATAAAGACTAAATTCTCCAACACAGACACTAAAAATTTGTTTTCTGATTTTGCATATTATCCCTATAAATATTGAAAACTATAAATATTGCTACTTTAGTGACATAAAAATCACTTAAGAACTACTATCAATATGATTTTCTAAAAAAAAAAACAACTCAGTTTAGCAATACCAACATTAAGAAAGTCTTCAAATAGACAGCAAATTAATAAAATATTTTTAAAAATTCATTCTGTGGCCTCATATGTGGAATATCTCCTTGACTAAATAAAAATGCACAGAGGGGATACTCTATAGTAACGGAAGAAGAAAGGTTGCTATTTCCATATCACAAGATGCATACTCTCCGCTGATTTGCAATTGAACTTTTTTATCATGATACATCCCCAACACTTTTTACACAAGGAAAGTTCAAAACTGTCATTAAGACTCAGGTAACCAGTCTGACCTTTTTTTTTTACCTCCAGAGTGATATATGCAAGATTGCCAGTAAGGACAATGACATGTTCCATAGTTGCATGACAAAGAAAAGAAAGAAAAACTAATTAGATGTCTTGATTATTCACATATATCCAACTTTTCAAATAAATGTCTTCTCTTGCACAGAAAAAGAAAAACAGCATGGAATTTCAGTTAAGCTGACAAATCCATGCTCAAAAACACTTAGCTCTGTAAATAAAAGAACTATGTATTTTTCATATCATTCAGAGATGTAAAAGCAACACATTTTCTTACAAAAAACTTTCATATAACAGTTTTACAAATGCATGTTAAAGCTAAACCCTGATACCACTCTCAGCTACTTCTACAAAACACAAAAGCACTCGAAGAAACAGGAGAGCTCATTTTCCAGAAGGGAGAAGAATGACAAGAATGTGGCAATGCAGAAGCAGAGTCCAGCTGCAGAGACAAAGACAAAAATACTTTGCGTGATTCAAAATAGCTATTCATTAACAGCTGTTAAAATACTGTCCTTCCTGTGCACTATCATGACTTCCCTCCTGGAAGACCTCTCTCACCCTTCTGGAACTGTTCCCAATTCTTCAGTGTTTGCAATACCATTGTCACTGTGAGTTCACCGAAGCTGTAAGTTAATTCCTGTTCTGAGCTATTGCTTTTCCACCTCACTCCTTGCAACACTATATGGAGCCTTCAAATCACGCCTGAGGGAGGGGATGCCATCCAGAGAGATGTGGACAGGGCTTAGAAGGGAGCCCAAGTGACCTTCATGATGCTCAACAAGGCCAAGGTCTTGCACTTGGGTGAAGACAACCCTCAGCGTCAACACAGCCTGGGGGATCAAGGAGTCAAGAGCAGCTCAACAAAGACTTGGTGCTAGTGGATGACAACTGGAACATGAGCATGTTTTGCAGCCCAGAAGGCCAACCATATCCCAGGCTGCATCAAAACACATGTGGCCAGCTCTTGCCTGGCCTTTCATTTGACCAGCAGGTCCCAACTCAACCATGCCAGTCTCTTTCCCTCCTTTCCAGATTTCCTAAACCTGTTATTTTATCAAAATGCAAAAAAATTAATTGAAACTGTCCCACTCGGTGACTCGGGGGAACCCCATAATGGCTTATCAATACCTGAAGGGGGCCTACAGAAAGGCTGGGGTAGGAATTTTTAATAAGATATGTGATAGAAGGACTAGAAAAAATTGATGTAAATTGAAAGAGGGGAGATTCAGGCAAGATATAAGAAAGAAGTTTTTTACGGTGAGGGTAGTGAAACACTGGAACAGGTTGCTCAGAGAGGTTGTGGATGCTCCCTCATGGGAGGTAATAAGGCTGGACAAGGCACTGAGCAGCCTGATCTAGTGGGAGGTTTCCCTGCCTATGGCAGGGGGTTGGAATTTGATGAACCCAAACTATTCTATGATTCTCCACAAAATTGAGCTGCAAGATAAATACTCAAGCAGTAAACATTCTTACAGAATATAGTATCCACTTATAACACAGCCAATAATACTGTTTTCAGTTCAGATAGTAGAATGAGGCAGATTCAATCAGTAATATTCTATAAATTAGGCTATCAATAATATTGTGGAAGCAAAAAAATGTACCAATTTTATATATGCGTGTGTACACATGTACAAATTTATATATGTAAGCAAATATACATATTTATGTATATATAATTTAGAATACTACAGCCAGATAAGGTACTGTTCATGTATATATGTATTATGTACAAGCCTACAAACAAAAATATTTACATATATTTTAAGGATATAATATATACTTACATATAAAGCTGTAGGCACAGCCTATGCACATCATACATATAGGAGATGAATGCAATATAAATTACTGATATTTCACAAAGCTTTTATACAGAGAACGAGCTCATTTCTAGTGGCAAAATATTATTATGAACTCTTAATGAGATTTATTTATTCTTTCACTTTAAGGTGAATTCTTCAATTGGCTTCCAGCTTTCTACTGTGAAACTGTTGACTCTACATCAGTTGATTCTAAAGAGAAATACCAGCAATGAGGTGTGAGCTAGAGTGCCCCACATCACAGCTAGCTGTTAGAATGCTCTACTTCAGATGAAATAAATGAGAATGTTTCCTCTGTCCTACGATTTGTGATTTATATCTTTCTCATTTGGTACATACATGATGTCTTGAATACCCCTGAAATATCTGCTAAAGCTTGCAATTCCACTACTAATGGTATTTGGAAGTATCTCAAACTTTCCAGTTTCCCATGTTGCATTTTTGATTAAGTAATATGCTTCTTTAATCTTTGAAACTGACTTCTAACTGCAAGTCTGAAAAACCTAATACAGAATATCTACCAAATTGAAAGCACTAATTTTTTTTTCTGTAACATTTCTTTTACCTACACATTTCTAAGTTCATTCAGGTATATGACACATACTTTTAGTTCCAATGCCTTTAAATATTTTTTCCCAGACCTTCAGCACTGCATAAAAAGAACTGCTTATTAGATGCTTAATGTGATGCTTTCATTATTTTCAAGAGAAAGGGAAGTTAAATATTGCCCAAACAATTGGTGAAAAGTAAATCCTAGCTAGGCTACTAGAAACCTAAATATACCATGTAAATATGCCCAAATTGATTTATACAAAAATAAAGGGCAGGTGGCAAGGCATGGCTTCTGTTTGATGGCATAAGGTAAAGCAAATTCAATTAACTTCTTGGCTAGTGGTTGGCTAGAAAAGTTTTGCATACTAGCACTCCAAATTCACAGATATTTGCAATATCGTGGAAGCAAAAAAAAAAAAAAAAAAAAAGCTGAAAAAAAAAAAAAGCCTTGCCTTTGCAAAAGAAGATTCCCCTTGCAAAATACAGAGGAAAAAAAAAAGAATAACTATTAAAAGCCCACAACTCCACCCTCTTGCAGCTATAATTTATATGAAAAGTATTGTCTCTATTGACAGGTAGAATAAAGAGCTCTCCCCCAAAGGCTCGTAAGATGAATCCAAAAGCACCAAGTTCTACTGAAGTATCTATACAAACTTTCTCAATGGTGTGGAAACAGTCTCCTAGAGGATCACAAGAGTATGAAAGGCTTGGCAGCTCAAGGATAGGATTCTGAGAAAGCTGGCAGTAAGCTTTCATCAGGCTAAGAAATTTTGGACTAGCAGATTCTAGAACTGGTATCACAGATAACACACAAAAAAATTAGCACATCTTGTAGTTTAAGACTTCTCCATTTCAGACTTTGTATTTCATCAAACATTTTCTTGAACTTCATGAGACCAAGCAGGTATGAAGAACAAGATCTTTCTAAGATCTTTCAATTCCATGATTCCTTAAATAAAAGAAGATGTCACTATGGAATAAGCAGCCATCTTTTTGTACTGTCCATAAAATAAACTCAGGTAAGCAATGTCACAGTGAACAATTCCTGCCAGGTTTTTTTGTTAAACACCAGAAAGGCGGTAGAAATGATAAAACAACCAACATTTATGCTGCAGTTAAACAAAAACTTACTTCTCGTTATTCCAGTCCTGAGTAGAACTAAAGCTAAACCATGTTGCCATGGGAAACAACTTCTCTCAAGGTTTATCCTATGTAATCCACCAACAGAGGAAAAATGATAACCTATTTATCCAGCATTTAGCTTAAGTATCTAAACTTAGCTACCCTGAGAGATTTACCTGTGAACAGGAATTCCACAGAGGACACAAAGCATCACTTTCAGCATAGCATGCACTTGCAAAAAAGATTCCAGCTAAGTGGCAAGAAAGATCCCCTGTGAATTCTAAGGTTGAAGCACATTATCATCACATTTACAATGCATCATTTTGTGCAATACTTGCTCCACTACCATGCACCAGTCCAAAAACATTTCCTTTGTGCCCTCCTTTGAAAAGCTGCCATCCCTTTGTGCCTTAACTAGTCCACTGAAACACAACTCCAGCTTTGTATGCATTCAGAAGCTTTTGCCTGCCCCATGCAGGGGTAGAGTGCTGGCTGGACTCCCTTTAACCTTAGAGATCATATACCTGCACCAAAACCTTCCTCCCCTTTTCCATGCTGTCTCTTGTTCTTTGTCACAAATAAAAACTCCCAAGTAACTCACATGAATGACAAAGTCATGTATGGCAAAGTAACATAGCCAGGGTGACAAGATGACAAACACCCTCCCCAACCTCTTCTCCAAGAAGAGGAAGAAGAGAGATAGAGGTTTATGAGCGTGGGGGAATAAAATAACAAACAAAACCCACTACTTTAATGAAATTACAATGACAATAATTACAACAATAATTCTTTTTTTTTTTTAAGCGATGATGAACTAGATACAATATATACAAACATCCATAAAACATTATCAAGTTCCCAGAGTGACTGAGAGGCATGGGGGAAGTTATAAACTAGACACAGCGACAAATTGGAACTGGACTACACTGACAGGAAGCAAAAGCAGATAAGCTGATGGAGTACTCCTCAGACATCAGTCACAGAAGAAAGAGAGCCACTGAAAAAGCAGCCCATTGAAGAAAAGATAAAGAGCCAGCCTGATCCCTTTTATCCTTCTGATGTTACATGAAGAGCAACAGATATGTTAGTCTAGGTCACCTGTCCTGTCCACTCCTCCCTGCAGGTGTGACCCCTCCACGGGGTAAACAACTTGTTGCTGTGGCTGCTACAGCAACAAGTGGGAACAAGAAAGTTCTTCACTGAACACAAAGCTGGCTCTGCTTCACACCAGATCAGGATAACAGCACCTACATACTCTGCGGGACAGGAAACCACTACCAGTGCTTTGGGAAAGGATTTAATCCCTTTTCTATATGGCAGGACCTGACAAGCTGTTGCTAGAAAAAGCCACAGCAACAGTACCTCTTACCCTCAAATTCCTGCCTTAACCTTGTCCTTGTGTTAGCTACTGTGTGGCCAATAATCTCATCATTAATTAAAAAAAAAAATCCCCAAACCAACAAAAAAACCCAATTATTAGGAACTTGTAAATGAAATTGCTTAAGTAGCTGTGCGCTTAGATTGTGAAGGTAAATCTAAGTATGTTAAGCCTTTCTAAATTACCACAGTATCCAAGAATCCTCAGCCCATCCAAGAAAGCAGTGCAATTGAATCTTGGGCTCCTCTTCATCTCTTCACTCTCTCCACAACTTGAAAGTCTGCAATTGCTCTGAAGAAGTAAAACACTGCAAAGACTTCCGATGGTCCAGGATGAGTAGAATGTCAGAATACTAACTTCTAGTTACAATAGTCTCAACATGCTCTCACGATAAGAAAAACACAAACTGTACATTTTATACTGTACATTTTATACAGCTGAGTAACTGTTCCAAGTGTTTCAAGAAGAAGACAGAAGTAGGTTTCTTTCCTCACCTCTCACCTCAAGATTAACAAGATAACAGAAAAGTTTTTTACACCGTTTAAGGCACACAGTTCTCGGTAGTAAAACTGCTTTCTTCTTGAAGCAATCTTGAAGTCTCGCAAACTACCTCAAAATGAGAGGAGTCAGAACACAAAACCAATACTGAGGAGATACTCAACCACATCTAAATGTTTCTTCCTTCAGAGGACTAGCAATTGATAGAAATGTACCACTGCTATAGAGCAGCTCTACAAAAAGGGGTAAACTGAAAAACTAAGATGAGTACCCCTAAAAAGGGTGGAGCAACAAGTTCTTTAGCATCTTAAGTGAGATGCCATCAAAATTGAAGGGGCCATCAGAAGAGCCATGACTATCAGTTCAAGAGAGGTGATTCTCACCTTTTACTCCGCTCTCCTGAGAACCTATGTGGAATATTGCATCCAGCTCTGAAGCCCTCAGCAAAAGAGTGACATGGACATATTGCAGCCAGTACAGAAAAGGGCCACGAGAATTACCAGAAGGCTGGACCACCTCTCCTGTGAAGACAGGCTGAGAGAGTTAGGGTTGTTCAGCCTGAAGAAAAAAGGAAAGACTTTATAGGAATGAAGACCTTAAAGGAAGGACTACCAGTACCTGAAGGGGGACTACACAAAAGCTGGGAAAGGACTGTTTCGGGGGCATGTAGTGATGGATGAGAGGCAATAGTTTTAAATTAGAGCAGAGTAGGTTTAGATTAGATATTAGGAAGAGGTTCTTTGCAATGAAGGCGGTGTGACACAGGAATAGGTTGGTCAGAGAGGTTGTGGAGGCATCATCTCTGAAGTCAATCAAGACCAGGCTTGATGAGGCTCTGAGTAAACTGATGTAGTTGCAGGATGTCCCTGAGTACTACAAGGAGGATGGATTAAATGACCTTCAAAAGTTCTTTCCAAATCAACTGGTTCTATGATAAGAAATGTTTGTTCTACTGGTTTGTGATAGCAAACTGATACAGAGGCTATAATATGCTAGATATCTCAACACATACTCCATGACTGCTAGCAAGCTTCTTGTTTTTCCCCCTCTCTGTCTGCACAGCAGCATAATCAAACAAAAGCATCTTATTGACCTGCTGTCATGGTCAGCACAATCATCTGCCTTGAAATCTGAAGTTTTCTTCAAGATGCAAGAGATGCTGATGTGATGATATCATCAGAGGAAAATGAAACCCTAGAACTTTGTGGTCAACAATCCAGACTGACTTAGCAAGTCGTCCTGGAATTTTTGTATTTAACAAGAAGCCAGAGGAGGATTTCAAACTATAGATATGCAAGAATCAAGAACAGTTACTCTAAAAAGGAAGCAGGAAAAACACAGCTTTCCTAGTAGATTCCAGAGGATCCAAATCTCTCTGAAAAAGGTGCCTAAAAACTATTTACAAGCCACCTTCTTGAGGAATGAAAATCAGTTCCAGCTCTTGCTTTCATGATCAATTAGTTTCAAATTAACACAGGCAATTGGGGACAGGACACAGATAAAATGCACAATGCATTTTTCAGACAGATAGGAGAAAGGCCAAAGGACTGATACCACATAAACAATCATACTGTTTTGAATTGGAGGGTGTTGAAACCAGGGCCTTGTACAGTGTTCACAGAATCCCTACTTATCACCGAAGTCACAACATGTCTTCTACAGAAACTATATTTGGCCTTGAGGGTTGGAAGAGAAAGCAAGCTGGCAAGATGCAGCTTGGTGGAGGCAGCACATGGCAAATAAGATATTTATCATAATGAAGGAAAGAAAGTTCATGACATCGCTACAGCAATCATCTACTTATGAACAGAGAGCACTAACATCTTTAAGGAATTGTGCTATTTACATGCCAGTACTAAGCAATCCTTTCAGTACAACATGCTAGTTCTGTCAACAAAGATTTCTCAGACTACGTAGCAAAAAGCCTGTAGAACGCCATACTGATTTCAGATAGACATATTAAAATAATTGCCACCCTGCACACTTGAAAGCTTTCTGTGTTCCAAGACACTACACACAAAATTAAAAACATGTATACATGTGTTCATGTGAGGATAAGGCATATAATTTTAAACAGAAAAGATTACTTGAATCTGTATTAGATATGCTGAAGCAATTTTATTAACATTGCAGATTTAGCTCATAGCCATGTTCTTCTAAAGTTCTTTGGTTGGCTGCAGTGCAACTTGGATAACTATACCACAGTACCCAGAATAGTCTTAGAAGAGAGATTTTTGATAGAGTAATAATTCTGCAATTACAGCAGGCTGCAAATCCTGCTAAAGCATAAATATAAACTTTGACATGTCAGTAGTTCAGCTCCAGTCCTTCTCCCAGTTTTGCTCAAGTTACCACAGCCTCAAAATAACAACATGGTCACCCACTAAAGTATTAAAAAGCTCTCCCATCTCTTTAACATTCTGAAAAAAAATACCCAGCAACCTACTTGACAATACTGTCAAAGATTTAAAAAATGTGAGAATTAAACTCCAAGCTAAAGCATAACACCAAAAATGAGGGTGCTGGTGAAATATTAAAACAAAATGTATTTCCAGGTAAGCAGTTTGTTCCAGCTTCAAGATACCAGAATAGGAATCACAAGCATGCAAAGTAAAAAGGCTCGAGGGATATTTTCTCTTATTATAATCATGAGTTGACAGTGGGGGAAGCTGTTTCATCTCACCCTACACCCATCTGAGCAAACATTCAGTTTAGGCTGAACAGGTTCTCATACTTTTGCAAAGCCTTATCTGCTCTTCTTACCGCAGAGACAAACCAGCTCAAGTACTTGTATGAATGTGAAGCAAGTGATCTGGGAGGTTAAACCAGTTCTGAAGAACAGGCAGCTTCTCTGGCACAATAGAACAGACTGTCCATCCCAGGTATGCATAAACTGCAATTAAGAGAGCTCTGTGCTTCCATCTAAATTAATAGTTTCCCAGTAATCATTAAGAGACTTGAGAGAAAGCCAGGAAAAAAAAATAAAAAAGAAACTTGTTTATACAGTCAGTTTCACTTATGACTAAAAAACTTCATTATCTCTTTCGCAAGTTTCATGATTTTCAGAATGAACTGAAAACAACTTTCCTTCTTTTTTTCTTCCTTTTTTCACAGAATGTTTCAAAGCTACATTTGCACAGAAACACTGACATAGTAAAACTAATCCAAAACTCTGCACATTCATCTAAGAAACGTGTTGACTGATTCTGGTGCTGTTTAAGGATTTATCAATACTTCTGCTAACTAAAAATTACGAAGCTAGTTTCTCCATTAGCTCAGTATCTGAGGGAGTGCAAAAGTGGGAAATGTAAAAGGATCTGCACGGACCATTAAAATAGACCGAACAAGAATCCACCACATAGGCATGGTTTCAAGACTGAAGATTACAAATACTAATTACTGCTCAAATACAATTATTTGACTGAGTAACAAATCCTACAAATGGTCAATGTAACAAGACTTTTTCTGCAGCTGCACTTTAAGCTCTCCATTTTCACACCTGCTTTTCAGGAGTGCTTCTTGCAGCAAGATAGGGGTTTTTTCAATGGTTTTGCTTTTTAAAGAACATGCAGATTGTTTTCAATGCTGGAAAATACCATTCAACAAATTTGTTAAATGCCATTTAACAGAACAATTGCCTCAACTACCAACCTCAAACATGGCAAGGAAAAACAAACAATCCACTATTTTTTTTCCTTTTTAATTCTGTTCAACGTGATAAAATCAGTGGAGATTTTAACTAGCACTGAACAGTCTTCAGATAGCTACACTTGTCCTTTTCATTGTCACAAACGACTCTTTATTTTCCTATCAAGACTAGTCCTGCCTCCACCACATGTGAATGTGTGGAAGTTGATAAAACAGCCCTTTCAAACACACAGAAACTAGTGGTTTGTGCTATATTTGGCTGTATACAGAACTGTTTAAGGGAACAAGGAAGTAGCCACTGCCATCTGACTCTGTATTTTGTGATTTTCCTTCCTAGCTAGCAAGAACATTAATCTTATGAAATCGCAAAAACAAAATCATGGAGATACTAACACCTTAAAGTCAAGTTTGAACAGAACATTTAAAAAAGAGAAGATTTTTGAATAGCTTCAGTTTTGAAATAATTTCAGGCTAGACATAAACGTCTGCACAGATGCTGTGCTACAACAAAGTGCACTCAAGCCATTTGCAACTTTGTCCAACCTGCTATTGGATAACAAGCAGGATCAACTAACACTCCTAAAAGCCCTATACTAAACAAGAGAAAATCCCATTGCTTTCACTCTGCAGCAGCTTACATGTTTTGAGTACAGTACTCTCATATGCAAAGAAAAGAGCTAGTCTGTTGGTTAGTTGCAAATCTGAGGAGTTATGAACACATTGCTACTGCAACCACTTGCCAGGCAAGCTTTCAAGCTTATGTTTCTCCCATTAGCACTACTGCTCTACTGCCAGGGACCACAAGAGGAGCATATTCTAAACTAAATAAAACGAAAATCCACGGAAGCTAGCTGCTTATAGAAACAGATCTTCCTCCCTGTAGGCCTCCTCCTAGCACTGAGCTTCTCATTTAGCATTTATTTACCAGGATTCATACATGTGTGAATCCCTCATGAATTCTACCCATGAGAGGATTTTCATTCCCAACACCTGAAAATGGGAAGTCAAAAGAAGGATTAAGTGGCCAGCTGCAACACAGATAAAACTGGCAGGAAAAAGACAAAACAGCAACTGGGTTAACACATTCCACACCTGTAAAAAGCAAAATATCTGCCTTCTATACTTCCCTGTTCACCTCCAACAGTTACCAAGTCTCCCTTGCTCATCCCCTTTTGACTTGCAGAGAGGAACTGGTCTGTCATTCACCCAGTATCTCACTCATCACCAATTAAGCTTTAGCCAGCTCTAGCTCTGCACAGATTAAGCATCTGAAAGAAAAAGGGCTCTCTTGTTCTTCACCAACTTGTGCTTCAGAGTTTCAAGGGGTATTTCCTTGGCAATTTTACTGACGCTACAAAAACACAAGTTTCACGCCTGTGTACGCAACATGACAACGTTACAGTCACCACTCCAATTACAGAGTAGCTGTGAGTCCAGATTCGATGCCTGCCACCATTTTGGCTGCTCCGTGGATTATGCCACAACCTGAAAATGTTTATGGAACAAGATACGGTCCAAGTCACAGACCGACTGTGGAAGTTTAAAAGAGAAAAACGCAACTCTTAGTTTGATACTGTATTGTTTTCGGCAAATTTTATCCCTCGAGGCCAAGCACTACTTAAAACACATAGAAAGAGATGAAAAGAAAGTTTCTGATCTGAACGCCTGCACGCAGCAGAGACACAACAAGGAGGGTTTGGAGGAAAGATGACGGCTGCAGACCACACCTCGCCCTCCGAGCCCAGGGGCGTGCGACGCCAGGCGGGGAGCGCACCTGGGCCGGCTTCCTCCATCCGCCGCGCCGGCGCAGGCCCCGGCCTCCCCGCCCTGCCAGCCCCGGGCGCGGCGGAACGCCGGTTCCTTTGTTCCCCCGCCGCCCAAGCACAGCCGAGGCGGCGGAGGGCCCTCCTCAAGCAGCCTCCTAAGCCCCTGTCTTAGCGATATGGGTCCGCCGGGCCTTCGCAGACTTCGGCCGGGCTGACGATGTGTCGAGGGCCAAGGCGCGATTCGGGCGGGGACCGGAGAGGCAGGACAAGGGCCCCCCTCTCCCTGCCGGAGGCGGGCCGCGTTGGCAGCCGCGTCCCTGCCAGGTAGCCCAGTCGCGGGGGGAGGCCTGCTGGCTGCCGTACTCACCCAGGTGAGGAGGCTCTCCCCGAGCTCGGCCCGCTCTAGGCGCTCCACGTTGAACATGGCGGGGCGCGGCGGCGGCAGGGGCTAACTAACGGCCGGGTCGCTTTGGGTACTGTTGGCGGGGCGGCGGCAGGGCGCAGGCGCGGGCCAGCCGTTCCTGTCAGGGCACAGTGACGCACCGGGGCAGAGACGCGACGAGGCGACGCGACACTGACGGGGGGCGGGGCGGCGATCGGTGGCGAGGGTCGCGCCGGGAGCTGAGGTACCGCCGCCAGTGACCGCGCCCGTCCCGCGCCGCTGAGGGGAAGGGGCGGGAGAAGGGGCGGGGGCTCCATCCAGCCCGGCCCGGCGTGGCGGGGGCTGTCGTCTCCCTGACCCGCCGTGGCTGTCCTG
>VZTY01027816.1:50920-82435 GCA_013400935.1 Turnix velox
ACTCAACAGCCAATATCAAAGAAGTGATCTCTGTAATACACGATGACGGAGGTGGTGGCGAGTGGGGCTGGCCCTGTGGCGAGGCCGCTGCGGAGGCCCCGCCGGACTTCTGAGGTGTGGCGGGGAGGGCCGCAGCCCTCTATGGGGTGTGCAGCCTTCCCCTGGCCCTATGTGCACTCTGCTGTCGCTGGTGACGGGTGGTAGAGTGTCTATCAGAGGGGAACCTACAGTAGCGACCCGAGGCCCGGTTGTCCCGGGTTTCGGTGTTGTGGCCTTGTGAGGGGCTGCAGTGGCAGGCATTCTACTGCGGGCAGATAATAGGATTTCACTTGTGGAAGGAGCTGCCGGCGTAGCTCCGATCGTGCTGCTAAGGAATCGCCTGAAGAGTTCAGGGAACTCTACAGCTGTCGGCTGAATTTGGGCTTGTCCAAAGTTTGCAGTGAGGTTGTCTGTTGTAACCATAAGTTTTTCAGCTTCCATCAATTAGTAACTGGCCTGAGTTGTGACAACATGGAGTAACATGAACAGTGTGCTGATAACGGTTCAGAGTTGGATAAACAACTAAGAAAGGGCTGCAGATCTAGTAACTGTCACTTTGTTCCTGTTTTCCTACAGTTCTTCCATTAAATCAGCCAGTAGGGCGGACAAAACTCCTGTATTTCAACCCGTTTTCAATTAAAGTGTACAGTAAAAGATATGAAAATTCTCAGGTTATGCCTTCTCGCTGTTCATATTCTGATCTCTCTTCATTGAAAAATACCTTTCACATTGAGTTTAAAAGGCTTAGGATGCTGTATTTCAGTTCCATGTTTTAACGTGTTCTTTAAGCCATGTACTTGGTACTTCTGTCAAACAATGCCTTCACAGGTAAATCTCATTGTTTAAGTTATTCTGCCACATCTTCCTTGATGTACCTATTACCCTCTTTAGTTTGCTTGCTGTGACCTGTATTTCACTGATGCAAACATCTGTGTTTTAACAGTGGAATACCTTGTTGGAAATTGTTTTACACAGGTCATGGCATCACTCAGACAAATATTCTAAGTAGTAATGCTGTACAGGGCATTGAATTTTTCTTTGTTTGCTTCAAGACATCACCATGGTTTCAGGATCATGAGAAAAATGATTGGAGGTTGTTTTCCCAGTAGAAGGGTGTATTTGGATTGTTTTCTCTTACAGAAATGCATCTGGAATTTGCATCTCTAGCGTTTTTTTGTTAACTTTAAAAATGTCATTCCATCAGCAGAAGCAAACAATCTTTTTTCTTTCTTAATTTTTAGGAAAAAATGTGCCTCTGATTCTGCTGGCCTCAGACCTTGTAGAGTTCTGCTTTTCCAGACTGGTGCCTCAGCTGGTCAGTTCTTAAGGTATATACTGAGTAAAATTATTAGTTGCCTACTGAAATTGTCCTCTCCCTTATATCGACAAGACTCCTTAGGCTTTTTTCTTTCTCTTTTGTAAAGAGCACATGTGCACATACATGTAGTCAGTATTGACTTGAAAGGAAAAGTGGTTTATGGTTGATGACTGAACATGATACAGCTGTGTTTGGCTACAATATTGCTGAGCTGATTTGTGACTAAAGTTGCTGCTCACTCTTAATTATGCTGTAACTACAGACTGCATAAAATCCTAGTAAGATATTCCCAAGTCAGTTTTAATGACTTTTTCACAGAATGCATCTTGTAGGTTTGTATGTTGCTAGATTTGATTTTTTTTTTTTATTATTTCCTTTAGTAAATGTGATATTTGAGTAGTCTCCTGTTTTTTAAAACATGGAGATACTTAACACTAGAGATGTGCTTTATTCAAGTAAGGCTAAGCTCACAAAAATGGAGAGCTGATAAATTCTGCCTCCTAAGAACCACTTTTTCTGAATACAAAACCCGTCATTTCCCTTACTTCTGTTTTGTAATGTTGTATTTCTACACCTCTGTTTCAAAGTGCAACTTCAGTGCACTGAGTTACCTGGATATAAAAGTACCTGGATTTAGCTGGTTTGGGACATAGTAGTACACTTGTGCTAGAGTCTTAAATGCTGTTCATACATTTACTGTGCTTAAAGCCTGCTATTGTTAATACTTTCTGAACTACAGCTTAGGCACACCTTTGAGCTCCTGCTGAAGCAGAGTAAAAATAACTGTAGGATTCAGTCTGACTGATCAAATATTTTCACAAAATCCAATTTTCTACCAAAAGCAGTGGCCATGATGTACTGCTGCTTTGTAGTAGGAAGTAATTGTATAAATTCTGATGAGACCAAGTCTCAAATATTGCCTGAAATTTAAGTATTTGTTTCTGGTTTGGGAATTTGTATCCTTTTTTTTTCTTCTAAATTCTAAAGCACTGAATTTATGCCCTAGATATTTAAATGTAAGCTAATATGCACACAGGGGTTGAGTTATAGAAGAAATGTCCTCTATTTTATTGTGGTTATGTTCTTAAGAGTTGATCTCTATTATCTAAAGTGGATTGGACTTGTAAGAAACAGATTATATAAATGAAATTTTTTTCTTCATTTTACCATGGAAGAAAATCTCAAGGAGTTGAAGCCTTGTTGGCCTTTAAAAATGTGATTTATAGTATGTTGCTAGTTGGAGAGGAATTTACTTATCCTACACAGTCTCTACAAATTAAGAAGCATTTTTAAGGAGGCATAATGCTTCTGCAGGCAAAAGAGGTTGCAGGTACTGATTTACACTCTGGCCTATTATCACTGCCGTAATTTTATAATTTTTTTCAAGCACTGAAGCTACTTGCCAGTACTATATCAAGACAAAAATACCTGAAGTAAAAATTAAGTTGGAAACCACAAAAAAAAAAATCTGTATTCTTGTTCAGTTTACTTCCAGCCTGTCCCTGAAAGGGAACAAATGCTTTGCAAACTGTACTATGCTCTCAAAGTCAATAAAATATTACCTTTGGTTACTTATTTTTGTCTCTAAGCAGTATTACTTGTGTGTTAATTACCTTGTTGTCTACTTTTTGGAAATGAAGAGAGCCTCTTTCTACTATTCACTGTGTTTGCATAGTCCTTTGATAGTGGGTCCTGAAATCTCTGTTTTTGAGAGGGTATTGGCATGCAGTAATTCCCTCATGAACTTGAAAAATTTGAATATTTCAGAAAGCTATGATGATACTCTGACTTTAGGCAGGTGTCAACACGTTTATTACATCATCACAAATGCTGGTTGTTTTTAATTTCTTTCTGGTGTGGGGTATTGTTATAACTATGCTTTATGTTGAGTCCTGAAAGCCTTCATGATACTTTTCAAACCTGAAAAAGGAAGAAGTAATGCCTCCACACTAGTGTATGTCCTCATACCTTCACATTTCAATGTGATTTGTGTGAATTTTCAAGAATAAAAGATGTAGTTGCAGTATTGGTTGTTATGGTGCTCCTTTCTTTGTGTAAAGCTGCATGTATTGTTCCTACTTGACAATAGTGGAGCAATGTGACTTTCAAAGCCTGCATATACTTGTTTGAAATGTAAGTGAATTTGTGTTCCTTAGCCTCGGTGATCACTGTTAGAAAAGCTGGCCATAAACTGGTTGCTTTTGTATACAGACCATTAGTCTGTGATTGTTTTTACAAACAAACCATTTTGATTTTACAAATTATGAATTCCATTCTTTTCTGTTTCCAGGCATTTTGTGGACAGTTCACTCTGAGATTGTTTACATTCTCTAGCTGTCAAAACTAATGCAGATAAACCTGAATCCCTTTTAAGACCTGTGCTGTAAAGTCCCGCTGTAATTTAGCTAACCCTAGTGGACTAGATGAGTAACTTCATGTCTTCTTTCCTCTCACTGGGCAGTCGTATTTTTTATTTCACGCAGATGTCAGACATTTGAAGATTAGATAAAATTAAATTTTGAGGTTTTAGTTCTTGAGTATAATGTGGGGAAATGGCCAGGTTTTTAAACTTTGCAACTGATACTTTTGATGGTCAGAAGTTGGTTTTATGAACTCCAATTTTGATGTGAGTATTGTTAGATATGGCTTGGTTTTTCACTCCCTGATTGGAACAGAGGGTGGGTTTATGTTGTAATTTCAGAAATGTATAATTGTTACTTGCTGAAAGGAGGAAAAATCCCATTTGTAACTATAAATCAATTCTCAAAATTTAACCTATTTTCAGTTACTGCCTTTTTCCCCCCAGAAGTCATTCTATTAACTTGGTACTTTCTCAGAGAGCTAGTATAGACAAGAATTAATTTCTTGTGTAAGAAATAGAGGCACAGCATAAAGAAATTCAAACCTTCTTTGTAATTATTAAACAGAAAGCAGATAAATCTACAGAGAATAGATTACAACTTTAAAATTACTTAATACTAGAGTGCTGATCTGAAAAAGAGCATAGGGTGAAATGTTATCTGAAATACTGTTTTGCATGACCTGAAAAAGCATGAAAATATTTAATACAAAACACATAGCATTTCTATTAAACAACATCAAATATTAGCTGTTACCATTTTTATCTTTGTGAAAACCTATTCTGTAAGTCTTCTCTGACATACCTTTAGTCATTTTTAATGGTGATTGTCTCTGAAGATTGCAGGGTCTTCATTGCATCATTTAAGAATTAAGTCTCCTGTGGCCTGCTTAGTAGTTTTACCAACTAAAAGAGCACCACTGCTAAACCCATGTATTGAGGGTAAGATTCTTTAGTAACTATTTTAGGACTGTGGGTCTGTTGTGCATTCAAGCCACTGCAGGTTTGTTCATTGGTTGTTACAGTTGCGCCTGGAAAACCATGAGCTGCAATATTGTAATCCTAGATTTTTTGTCTGGAAATGCTCTGAACAGACGTGAAATCGACAATTCCTTCTTCCTTGCAGTCAGACAGTTTTTAAACAATGTGTCTTAGTTTTGTTATCTCTGTAGCCCTTGCCCTTTCTCCTTTTTACATACTAACCCAGAGATAAGAGCTTTTGAAGTGAAAGTCTTCCATTTATGCTGTTGTCTGACTCAGAGAAAGTGGTAGAGGTAATGAGGGGAATGTGCTCAGCACTTGTTTGGTGTCTAGAAGCAGTAAGTTTAAATATGAACAACATGAGCCTTAAGCATTAGTAGTCTATCTTCTATAATTTAGTAAATTAAACAGCTGGGAGAGTCTGAGGCAGAGATTATGCTCCACCCAGTAAGTATCTTGGTAGTATTGGTACATAAATGAAAACAAAATTTTTGAGGGAGTGGCCTCCCTCAGTTTTTCTGGCTATTTAACTAGAAAGACTGAGGAATTTCTTTTGTCACAAAGTTTCTGTGAAAATTATTATTGAGAAACTAAAGTGAAGCAGTGAGGTAGATACAAGTAATAGCATTACATATAATGTATAGAAGATGAGGATCTTGGGGTTTCCTGTTCATATCCTGCTACTAACCTTGGCATCACAGCCTGATACTGCAAGAAGATGCATGAGCAGAAGTGAAGACAAGCTGGTTTAGTGAGTGTGATTAATGGTAGGCCAATAAGCTTCAAGAATGTTGCTGGAAGAAACATACAGAGGGGGAGACAGAGCTCTAGGGTGGGTACCTTAAACACAGCTCAGGTAGACTGAGTTAACTTTATTGTCAATGTACGTGTTGGTATCCGAATGCACTAAGCAAACAGTGAGTGACACAGGAAGCCTTTCAGGTGCCTTCCAAGGGTGTAGTTAAATTATCTGTATATCTCTGCCACAGTGTCTGTTTCTAGATAGGGGAATGTAATGGAATGTAGCTGTTATTAGGATGGTGGTCTGTTCCAACAGAGCTGATGCAGGACAGTGGAGGAATCATCACTTCCCAGCTCCTTGCCCTTTATTTCTGGTTTTGTAGTGAGTGGTCAGACCAGAAATGCTTGTGTGACATGGTAATATTAGTGGACAAACAATTGAGGAGAGAAGACCTAGTAGTTGAAGGTACAGGCATATTGCTTGAGACATGGTTGGTGAAAATTAGGGTCCCAGAATGATACAAATGACAAGCTTCTTGAGGACTGTATATGCAAAGAAATAGAGTATGTAGGTTTGGAATGTTAAGCTGAGTTGGCATCACAGCACACTTATCAGGTCCAACCCTTAGCACTGCTGCTCACAAACTTCCACAACACCTTAGCAACACAGCTTGAACTGTAGCACTACAGTAATGTAACTAGCTACACATAAAAATGATGTAACTCCTTGTGTAGGCTCTTGTACCTATGTAAGACCTTTCCACAAAGATTTGGGGGTTTTATTCATTAATATAGATGATAGCTGTGTCAATATTGACCTACTTCAAACTTGATTCTTGATGAGTCACTGGTGTTCCACCAGTGTTTGGCAAAGTTAGTTTTTCCAGACACTAATCAACATTTCACTAATCAGACTATAACACAGTTGCTTGTGGAAAGCTGTAATTAGCAAAAAATATGACTGTTATTACAGAAATAATAGTTCAGATTGGGACACGGGATCACTTAATTTGTTCTTTCACTTTGTTTCATTGTTTAATTTTGGTTTTCAGAGTGAAAGCCCCAAAATATAACAACAATTAAAGGAATCTACCTTTCATTCTGTGCAATTTTTTTCTGCTCTTAAAGTACTTATAAAATAATGTTAGTATATACAAGCTTCTCTTCAATTCCTGCCATGGAAAGTGGCTCAGTAAAATGTAAGGACACTTGGAAAAGTCTTCACAACTTGTACAAGAAAAGATTTGGAGGGTAAGAGTAGATATATTATGGAAAATGTCATATTTTTACGTTAGCAGTAGACTGACGTGTTGAAATCTTGCCAGAGTAGTCACTGATATCCACTAAAATCTCTATGAGTTGTATTTAATTTCAGTTTTGCAGTTAGTTCAGGGCAGGTAGGACAGTAGACAGTAAGGTTCAAATTACAAAATTACACATTGAAGGAGAGAGAAACACTGTTGAGAGCTTCCAAGCTCACAGCACACACAGTAGACTAGGACATAAAGTAAATCATACCAGTCTTACCTGGTCTTATAAACTGATACTGATACAGCTTTGTGTCAAAAGTTCTATGCTTGTCTGTGGGCACAGCTTCAATATGACTTCTTTGGTCACCATTCTTAGCTACAGTCTCCTGCTTTATTAATATTCATGGCCATTGTTCATTCCTCTTGATTGCAGCAGAAGTGATTTAGCATTGTATTGGATTTTGTTGTATTTTCCTTGTCTTTGGCTGTAGGTTGATAAATGTTAACACTGGCAAATCATTATAATTGCTGCATGTGTGAAATAAATATAAACCAAAGCGTCTTGTGAGGGAAGCCTGATAATGGTCTCTTTCTTTCAAGTTTTTCCCTAGCTTCCAACTGAAAGACAGTACGGCACATGAAGGATAGATGAAGTATAAAGCATATCTGTGATTCTTCTTTACCTGAATGGCTATTTAACACTCTAAAAACCCCCTAAACTACAGATGTTATTTTTTCTTTACACATGTGGTGAAAATTAGGTTTATAAAAATGGTGTTGTCTCAGACTAGCAGCAGTGATTTATTTTGTAATAGCTAAAAACTCTTGATAATAAAGAGCCATTGCACTTTTTATAAATGAATTGTACTTAGAAGGTGTCTAATTCAGTGTTGTTATACATGGGCAAGTTATCTAGTAAAGATTCCTAGATAAAGTACATGACTGATACTTAAAAAAAAATATCTTTAGGTCGCAACACAGTAATTTTAACTTGTTTGCTACTGTGCAAGATAAATATTTTGCAATCCTCTGCAGCAAGCTCAGTGTCAGGTAAGAATGCATCTGCTTCCTCTTCTTTCACCATATTTTTCCCCCAGCAATGACTAACCTTGCTTCAGGAATTTATTGCAGGCATGGATAGATGTGTATACATGTTATTTTTTGCTATATTTAAAATGCATCTGCACATTTTTACATATATATCTCTATGTATATATTTCTTTTTATATTTTAGAGCTGTGATGGCCAGTCACCAGGCAGAAGTTCAGAGTTTGAAGCTAGATAATGATTCAGTTATAGAAGGAATAAGTGACCAGGTACTGGTGGCAGTTGTGCTCAGTTTCACTTTCATTGCTGCACTGGTATATACACTTTTAAGGTGAGAATTCGTTGACAGCAATTAATCAACATAACTGCATTTGTAAAATTCAGAGTTTCTCAACAGACTTTTGCAGTAATATGTAAAACAACTGTGATTTTGTGATATTAAGGAAATGACTGATCGATCACTTACTCTTTCACCAGTTGCTTAGCAGAGTTTTGTCATTTAATTCACTGCACTGTTAGCATTGAAGCAATACATTTCTCAAAAGTGAAGCTTAATTCTGTCTTCAAGTGGTCAAATGAATAATGTTCATCATTCCTTAAGACTGAAGATACATGAATTTATGGTACCTATGGCCAGCATGTCATGTTCTGTTAGAAAGTAAAGGTTTGTCAATACTGGTTCCACAATTAAGATTGGATGTAACTCTCCAATGTTTGTTATAGTCACAGGATTCATTAAAAAAACCCAAAAACCCCAAAACAACAAACAAACAAAAAAACCCAAAAACCTGATCAGTTTTAAGTGAATGTACTAAAAAAAAAGAAAAAAAATGGACTTCAATATGCATTCCATAAAGCAAAATATTTAGAATTCAGTTACTTTGATGTTCAAGTAATCAAAGCTTATTTTTTATTTCCCAGGTTTTCCTTGCAACCTAGCAAATATCTTAGCCTGTATCATTTTGTGAAATAAATCTGAGTTTCAAATAGGCTTTTTTTTTTAATGCTGTGTGTTGACTTCTGAACACAGAAGAGAGAACAACTAAGAGAATTCAATTTTACTGACTCATTTGCATTATTCACATGAGAAGCATTATCAGGATAAAAGGTATTTGTGAGCAAGCTACAGAACAAACTAGAAGTGGGAAAGCTTAGTTGGACTGCACTGCAAGGCAGTGCTGCTGTTTACAACCAGGAGATAACAAAGGAATCTGAGTATGCACTTCACCTTGCCTTCACCAAGATTGTTTCAGTCATTCAGAGGGCTTCAAGAGTGCCTCTTCTCCCTCTACTCTCTTAAGCTTTCTCATTTGTGATTTGAATTTTAAGTGTTTACTTTTAAAAGAAAACATTTCATTTTTTAACTATATAAAAAAAAGTTGGGAACATGAAACAGCTGAATGGAACAAGGGTCAGCAATAACCAAGAGTAGCAGGCATTCAGTCAAGACTGGGGTTCAGGGAGATGGTACCTCTGTGCTGAAGTGTTACTTGGGAGGGAGAAAAGGGATAGTAAATAACTACTGCAGTGTAATGAGCTAAGCAAAATGTTTGTTTGTGGATCCTGTTTCCTGCCCAGATGGCTTATCTTCCTTGTAGATCTGGAAACTTGTTTACTTCTGCATTGTATGACTGACTACTGAAAGACCTATTAGCATCCTCTTACCTCTCCACTGAGCCTTCTAGTATCTTCTGAAACTGTTAAGCTACATTTTTCCTCTACCTCCTTTGTATTGTTTCCATGAAAATCTACACAGTACAGTGGAAAATCTGTACAGTACAAAAAGTATAGTATTTTCTATTCATTTAGCACTGAAGGGGGAGTGAAAGAAGAAAGGAGGATATTCCTTTTTTCTCTCCTGTTATCTTAGGCATTACCATGGTTTGTGTGTACCTTATACTGTGTCCACCACCCCAGTTTCTTTGCCATAACTCTATATGTAACATCAGAAATAGTTAGATTGGGTAGCATTGTGTCCTAGGTATGATACATGAAAGAAAGTGTGAGGTAACGAATAAAATTGCAGGAAGTGAATGAAAAGGGAAAGTAGGCATGGAGTGTGCATTGCAGTAGATTTTAGGGGGTGGAAGTGGAATATGAAAAGAAATTTTAAGGGATATGATTGCTGTGCTTGTTCCCAACAGGGAGAATTCAGTGCAGTATCACATTAAGGCATGAGCTGAATGAAAGTCACTGTGCTTTTGGTGGAGAAGGCTACTAGTGGTAGTTACCATATAGTTACCAGATGCTTAGCTTGGTCATTCTAAGATACTTGTGCAAGGTGAATATGTCTGTGAGTTATAAATTTTGATAAAACGCAGCCAGATTTTTTTTCATCATCTTTTAAACTCGTGAGTAGGTTTGCACATTACAAACAAGACTGCAGAAATGTAGTTTATCCAACAAATTAAAGGCAGTCTGGTTCATCAGTGTTTTGTACCAAAGATTCCCCACTTGTCCCAAATGACTTATCTAACCCATACCTATGAATC
This sequence comes from Turnix velox, assembly GCA_013400935.1. Lineage (NCBI taxonomy): Eukaryota > Metazoa > Chordata > Aves > Charadriiformes > Turnicidae > Turnix > Turnix velox. The sequence continues at coordinate 61,148 of VZTY01027816.1, forward strand.
TGCAGGTTGAGATTGTTGTCTGTAATTTTTTATCTATTGATATCAGTATCAGTTCAGTATTATCAGTAGAAATGAGAACTTAATCCTTGGAAATTAACAATGAACATTATTGCAAAGGTCCTGTCCCTCACTTACCCTGTGTGACTGCCTTCCTTCTTCTGGTCATGATCACTTGGTGGGACCCTTTGACATGCATTATAGATTTTGCTCTAGTGGTAGAGTACTACCACTCACAAACAAGAAATCTCACTGTTTCCTTGTAGCTTGTGATTGACAATGCCATTAATTGTATAAAACCATGGCATTTTTCGTTATTTTCATTTATTTTTTTCACATTAATTGCATGAGAGAAGTTGTGAAATGGATATGTCTTGACCTCTGCCTGTTCCCTCCTGGAAATAGTGCAGTATTTTGCTGCCATGGTGTTTTATGCATAAATTATTCTTGTTATGCATACTGTACCTCTACAAATACTGTAATGTATTACACATTTTAATGTATAACCAGAGCAAAGTCACATAAATCAACGTTTTCCAACAAATTTGCAATTAGTTGTTCCTGAAAGAATCAGATTAAACTGATTTATAACTCACACTTTCTACTTGTGTATGGTTTGAACTTAAAGGCACAAACTATGCTCTTTGTAGCATTTAAACAGGAAAATCCTTCTATGCACATATATTGACTGAGGCAAAATCCACAAATCTGACTTATGGAGATCCAGGGTGGGTAAGAAGGTTTTTAATGTAAGCTTCCCATCATAAAACCTTTCTATATATATGACACCCATGTTAGTGCTAAATAAATTTACTTTTTACCGATAAAAATGTAACTATTAGTAAGAAAATAAAATTGTAAAATATTGTATGAAGAAGAAAAATCTGTCTGTTCCCTTTTGAAGAAGGGCAACAAAATTGTTATGATTACCTACAGCAAATGAAGGAAAATACTGCAGAAACTCCTAGAGCTATTGAGAAAATTCTGTAAATAGAACTGCAGCCAGAAAATTTTTAAAAATTCAGCCAGTTTCACACTTAGCTCTGATGGAGGAACTATAACCTGATATTTCAGACAGAGCACAATACCATGAGATAACCTTTGCTGATTTTAGGCACTTACCAGTAACAAAAGTTTTTCCACTAACCTTGGATGACCACTGGAAATAGAACAAAGGCCTTGTTCCCATTTCTCTCCATGAGTTCTATTTGAACCTTCATTTTTTAGCTGTAGTGTTTAAAAGAATGATCAGTAGTTCTTATTCTCTTCCTTCAACTTTTCTGTGTTGTTATGCATTTAGCCTCAAACAGAAAGCAAAATCCAGCTGAGACCTCAAAAGTTCTGAGCAGAATATTTCAAAAATTCTGAGCAGAATGTTGAGTGAAATCCATACAAATAAAATAAATCATAAAAATTCAAGAGTTTTGTAGATGGTATTGTTCACTCATATTTATTGTAACTCAGCACCTCTTAAAATCAGCATAATTTTTAATTCAAATTATATTTCTGAAGTCCTTTTGAATTTTAAACTTGCAATATACTCAGCCTTCTTTCTTCAGCGAGTCCTTCCCCTATGATTCTTCTTGGCATCTCTAACCTGTAGTTTTCTTGCCTGCTGAGTCTTTCTTTTTTTAAGGAGTCATTTAAAATGAATGATTTCTTTTTATATCCAATCTGCTGATAGTTACATAAATCCAACATTCTAAATCTAAAGTTTGCCTACCCCTTCTTACATAAATGTTATGCCTTAATCTTTCATGTAGCAGATAAAATTGAAATAGTTGGGCTTTTTCAGCTCTGTAACTTAGGCAATGAGTGAAAAAATGAGTAATTTACAAGTAAAGCAAAAATATGAAAACAAGCAGTGCAGACAAAAAAATACTTCTGTATGATGAACATAAAAGCTTTGAAGCAACTTGATTTTGTGCATATTAAAAGCTCCAATTTGTTTCTGATTAAAATCTAATTTAACATGATTTATGACTGATTATAGAGTCTCTCTGAATAGTCTTGCTGCTGCTGTAGTTTTAAGTGCCTAGAGTAACTTTAGGGTCTAATGTTCCAGTTCCTAAATTATTTGTGTACTTCCTTTAAAATCCTTTATGGCAGGAAATAATTATTTTTTTGCCCTTTGTTCAAGTTTCCTTTTTTTTTCAATCAGTTATTTTTCTAGTGGAGTTACTCCCCTCATTTTTTCTTATTGCCTCTATTTCCTTCCACAGAAATGAACACCAGAACATACACCCAGAAAATCAAGAGCTAGTGCGAGCTCTTCGTCAGCAGCTTCAAAATGAGCAGGTGCTGTGCCCAGTGGTTACATCAATCAACTATCTGGTTGGGGCAGTGTAAACTACTCTGAGGTTTTGTAAGAAGCTGGTGTTGAAAGCTGTGGAACCTTATTTATTATACAGAGACATCCTTGAAATTTATCCAGTAATGAGATAGCGTAGGGGTTTGTATGTTTTCAGATGGATAGGTTAAGTAATTAAAATATCTGGCTGGTTAATTTTTTTAAACAATTTTTTACCACAAGGTGGAGTATTTTAGATTATGTTGCATACTTCCTGCAGTGTTCCTGGGAATTTAGTAGTAGAGGAAAGGAAATCTGGAGTACAGCTTGCTGCCATAGGACAGGGGTTAGATGTTTAGACTGATAATCTGTGTGCAGCAGAACAATAGCACTGCAACAGGAGCCAGGCAAAAAAAAGAGAATTTTTTTTACTAAAGGGACAGGACAAGAGGTAGTAGTTTTAAATTAAAAAAAGATTCAATACAGATGGGACATGAGGAGTAAATTTTTTATGATAAAGGTGAAGGAACATTGGTACAGGTTGCCCAGGGAAGCAGTGAATGCACTGTCCCTGGAAGTGTTCATGGACAGGGCTTTAAACAACCTTAGTAACAGATATTCCTGGCTATGGCAAGGGCATTTGACTACGAAGGGTACAGTGGAAACAATTTTTTGCTAAATAAAAAAGATTGTTTTAAATAAAAGAAAAAAACAAGCTGTAACTCAGAAGCTGGGTTCTAAGTGCCCCAAGATAACAGTATTGGACTGCAGTCAGTAGATTTATGGCCAGGCTGGATGANTGCACAGGGTAAATATGAAAAACTCAGGGGGAACCTCATAGTAGCTTATCAATACCTGAAGGGGGGCTACAGAAAGTCTGGGGTAGGACTTTTTAAAAGGATATGTGATGGAAGGACAAGGAATAATGGATGTAAATTGGCTAGATAAGAGAAATAAATTTTTTATTTATTGAAACAGGTTGCCCAGAAGGTGCATGCCCCCTCTCTGGAGGTGTTTAAGTCCAGGATGGTTGAGACACTGAGCAACCTGATCCAGTAGGAGCTGTCCCTGCCTGTGGCAGGGGGGTTTGTACTTGATGATCTTTAAGGTCTCTTCCAACCCAAACCATTCTATGATCTTGTGATCTGTGAGTATATGGCCTTTGAAGGTCCTTTCAACCTAAAACATTCATAGAATGATCTGCAAAGACCATGTAGTCATAGACCATAGGATCAGCCTAAAACATTCTCTGAATGCATGAATTTCTGACATGTAGAGGAGAGAACAGGAGAGCCTAGGCCATGTTATTGGAAATTGGTGAGTCCCAGCAATAGAATCAAAAACCTTACTTTTCCATAGTATTGAATGCAGTATTTCATCGCATTACTTCTTGAAATGATGACAAATTATTAACTATGGTGCATATTTATGTACAAGACAGATTTGGCAAAATAAGGAGTAAAACCCTTTCATTACAGTGGCAGGCATAAGCTAATACCTATGCTTGGGCTTAGGAGCAGTAAATACTGTAAATGGTAAGCAGTAGAGTTGGATGGAGTTCAGTTACCTGTCTCTGGACTGTACTACATAGGATAATGAAGCAACAGTCTGGATATGAGTTGCTATTCATGCTTGAGCATGTCTAACCTAACTTGATGTGAATGTTCAAAGAGTTTTTTTTCTTTGTGGCCTCAAACTGAATTGAAGCACACACTTAAACAATAGGTGAAGAGAATTGATGGATCTCTCCCAAGAAGAACTGGCTTAGTGAATGAATTCTTACATTTCAGTGTTTGATTTTGGGATTTAAATATATTTCTGTTTAATTTTCCTTAAGTTTTGTTTTGTTTGGCTTCCAGTAAATGAACAATACATGAATCTTTTTTTAAACTCCATGAACTTTTTTTGAAAAAACAGGGTCTAACACCTGTTTTTGGCATTGATCTTCTGTTCCAGCAGGATGGTACTGCAGGTGATGGACATCACTTCTATACAGATATGACCTGTCCAGTGTGTTTGCAACAGGCTACATTCCCTATAGAAACAAACTGTGGACATCTCTTCTGTGGTAAGCAAGAAAAGCCCCGAGATGCTAAGATAAAACCCAAACAGAAATAAAAATTTTTGGCACTACTACAGTCACTCTAATGGAGAGCTTTGATCTTAACTGCTTATCTTCTGTCCTGCACTAGAAAATACATTTGTGAATAAACCCTACTTTGAGAGTGTGCTGCATTTTTTTCCCGTATGCTTTTAGGATTTCAAGTGCTGTTGATATAAAAACATCAAGAACAGAGTATAGTTCATTTCCTTTTAGTGAAAAACTGTAGAGGCTGAAAAACACTTGGAAATACATAACTTTTAAAATCTGGTTTAGAAAAAGTAAAATATTCTGCTGGCTTTTATCTTTAGCTGGTTTAGAAAAAGTAAAATATTCTGCTGCTTTTATCTTCATCTCAGAGTAGTTAGTCTTTTTTTTGGAAGTCATGAAGAATTAAGACAAAGTTCACAATGCTCAAAATGTTTTTTTTAAGGTCCAGCTATTTACATATAAACACTGTGTGTTCCATTTTGTTTCCTCTCTTTCAAGGTCGTAATAAATTTCACTGTATTTGTCTAGTTTGTGGACCATACAGTGCATACCAGGACTAGTCATACAACACAGAAATTTATAAGTTTGAAAAAGAGCTGAAGCACTTCTGTTGGAACTCCAGTAGTAAAGCCAGGATTTTACCACAAATTTTACATCTCTTGATGGTTTTGTCACTTCTACATTTTAATCTGGTAGATTTTTTAAAGAAGTTTTATATCTTTTCAGGAAATAATACCTTAAAATCAATTATGTAGTCAAACCTATTAATTATTATGAGTAGCATTGATTTTGAATGTATTGGTTCTTGGTGTCTTCAGTGAATGCTATATGCAAAATTACACCAGAAATAAAAGATTTCTTCTTCTGTTGGTTTTCTTGGTGTGTAACATACTGTTTCATGCAATTTTAAATGTCTATAACTTACCTTCATCAGGTTCCTGCATTATTGCCTACTGGAGATATGGTTCATGGCTTGGTGCCATCCGTTGTCCAATCTGCAGGCAAACGGTAATACTTTGATTATGGATTGGGTAGTTTAGCTGTCTAGTATAACTTTAAAAAAAAGCACTTTGAATTTCAGTACTTAGACTGACAGAAAAACTAGTCTGAGACCCTGAAAGAATATGGATATGCAAGACATAGAGGATGAACATTAAGGTTTTTTGCTATGCCATATGGCTCAAAAATACTGATTGTTCCTGCAACTCAAATTTGAGTGAACAGTGCTGATAACAGCCATTTTTTTCTGTAAGGGCATATATGAAAACAGAAAAATTTAAGAACTTAACTGTAATTCTTTCATGTACTCTGAGAGTTCTCTTATGTTATCCTTGGTCTTGGTATGAATATCCATTTTAAATTAACTTTATGCTCTGTTGTGCTTCTGAAAAATAAACCACCTATGTCTTTAGAAAAATTCCTGTCATTCTCTTTGAAGAAGGGTTCTTATGCCTGTTTGTAACAATCTTTTGCAAAAATCTTTTTAAAAATTAATATTCTGTAAAGAGCTGGAAGCAATTATTTTATTAAAACTTAGCAGTAGTATCCTGAGTTTTCATTTTACTTGGGTAAATATTCTACTAAAACAAAGTTTGGTTAATTTACTTAACTGAAGATTACTGTTTTTCTTTTATACTTCACAATGCCTTCACTTAAGAGACAGTTGCACGTGTAACAAAATCTCCTTGCTATGCTCAGGTAACATTGTTTTTACCACTCTTTGGTGAAGATCGAGAGGAAGCAGCCCAAGTGCTTCAAGATGTTAACGATTACAATCGAAGATTCTCAGGACAACCCAGATCTGTATGTTTTGGGTAAATCTGGGTGGGAGTCAGTGATTTTAGGAGAGATAAACTGCATTTTTGTGCTCTATTTCTCCCCCCTTCTTTATTTCTTTCCTCCTGGGTTTTGAATTTTCTATTCATGATGCTTAAGGTCTGCACATTTTCATTAGGTAATTCATGTTTATTTCCTTAGGAATTACATACCATTAGAGCAGACCCAGACCTTGAAAGTATGTTTTATAATTTGTGGAAATATATGTAAACTTGCATTTTTGTTGTGGGAACTGTTATTAAGTTTTAAATTCCTCATTCATGTGTTAGGTTCTTTTAAAATTATTACTTGAGAATATGAAAGGATTAATAATTAGTGAGTAAAAACACTTAAATACAGGACAAATATTCACTTGATTTATTTCTTCATGTTGTGATTAGGATATTCTTTTTCTCTGAGGTTATTTTAGTCTTTATTCTGCTCTCTGAGTGAAAAGGACAGGATTTTTTGATAAATAGGTGAGAAGGATAGATGGTTGAAATTCTGTTGACTTCAAAAATTGAGCCTTGTGTGCCTGTCTGATTCACAAGGTGAAACACATACACATGCATACTAGCAAGTTTCTTACTTGTCTTCATATGTTCACTGGATTTGGAAGTAGTAAAACATTAGCAAGAAAAAATTACAGTCTGATGAGACAAAAGAGATGTGAGCTCAGATTTTTTTTTTTTTATGCTCTAGATCGTTAAAAGTTATGCTTTTGATCCAAAAATAGATTGTAATTACATTTCAGATTTTATTGGACTTTCCTGTATGGTTTATGTCTAGTTGCCAGTAACCTCTCTGAGATCATGCCAGAAGTCTACCTTAATGCCCTAAACCAGTCTAGATAAATTGATTTGTACATAGTTTATTTTTAACCACATATAAAATTCTTTCCTAGACAACTTTATCATCCTTGGTAAAAACTCATTTTAAATGTCATAGCTCTGTGCAGAAAATGTNCTAGCAAGTTTCTTACTTTTCTTCTTATGTTCACTGGATTTGGAAGTAGTAAAACATTAGCAAGAAAAAATTACAGTCTGATGAGATAAAAGAGATGTGAGCTTAGATTTTTTTTTTATGCTCTAGATCGTTAAAAGTTATGCTTTTGATCCAAAAATAGATTGTAATTACATTTCAGATTTTATTGGACTTTCCTGTATGGTTTATGTCTAGTTGCCAGTAACCTCTCTGAGATCATGCCAGAAGTCTACCTTAATGCCCTAAACCAGTCTAGATAAATTGATTTGTACATAGTTTATTTTTAACCACATATAAAATTCTTTCCTAGACAACTTTATCATCCTTGGTAAAAACTCATTTTAAATGTCATAGCTCTGTGCAGAAAATGTGCAGAGTAGACAAGGAATCAGTTGCAAAAAAATGTCAAACTTCTCCCGTCTCACAAAGTTCACCCTATGCCTCACAACAAAACCTTTAATATTTTGTACTGAGCAGCACCTCACTGAGATGGCAGAATCATAGTACAAAAACTTAAGGGAGCAAGGATGGATTAATTTAAAGGTTCTTTTATTTACTCTAGAGTCTAATCCATCTGTTGGAATCTAGTGTGTCCTACTGATTATATGCCAGAGGAAGGGGAGTTGTATTCATGAAGAGCTGCAACCTATTTTACTTTACCTATTGTGTTTCTTTTTTCTCACAATCCCTAGTTCTGATAAATATTCCCGTCTTCTGTTCTGATAAATATTCCAGTGTTTGCTGTTTCTCACTTTCTCAGTCATGTGCCATTACTTTTAATGACACTGCTTTTCTTTCTTAATAGATGCCAATGCATTTTGTAGTGAATTAAATGCATGTTGTACTGTGTTGAATAGCACAGTTTGACTATTTTCTAAAACCCTATATAATCTGAATCTGACTTTTTACCCAGAAAAACTGAATCCCAGAGATCTTATCTGATTTTCATTTTAACTCTTAGACAGTAATTCTAAAGTTGTAATGTGGGTATAGAAACTTCAGACTAGAAGCAGGCCTGACCAACATGGACTCCTTGCTAAAGCAAAATACTGATTTTTTGTTTCTTTCTCCATAGATTATGGAAAGAATTATGGATCTGCCCACTTTGTTACGTCATGCTTTCAGGGAGATGTTTTCTGTTGGGGGCCTTTTCTGGATGTTTCGCATCAGGATATTCCTCTGCTTGCTTGGAGCCTTGCTCTACCTGGCATCACCACTGGATTTTCTTCCTGAAGCCCTTTTTGGAATTCTGGGGTTCTTGGATGATTTCTTTGTCATTTTCCTTCTGCTGATATACATCTCTATCATGTACCGTGAAGTGGTAACACAGCGGCTAAATAGATGAGATGGGTATAAATGACCCAAATGCAGAGGCAGTTGTGGCATACTTTAAAAACAGAATTATAAGTTTGATATAGCAGGGCTCCTTGTGCAGTTATAATTGCATAGCTGATCATCTTACACAAATATGAAGTGCTAGGGTGTGGTGGTGTTGAACTGGAATCTTTGTTGCATATGCTTCATAAGTATGAGGCTAGTTTTATAATGTAATAGAACTACCTACATCTGCTTCCACTACAGATGGAGTCAAAGCAAAAACCACTTTTTTGGTCTGTGATTTGTGAAAAAGAAGTCCTAATAAAGGACTTCTAATATCCCATTTCAGTAATTTAGACATGTATAAGGAAATTCAGAAATGCTTCGCAGTACAGATAACACAACTAGATTGTTTGATGTCTCCCTGTTGTGGGCTGGAGTTTTTAAAAATAAAAGTAGCTTTTTGTATCTCTGTGGAAGAACTAATCCGTGGGACGTGTAACATTTATCACCTTGCAGTTTGCTGTTGTCCACCTGCTTCATAAAAATAAGGAGAACACCTCAATATTGCTTAAACTGCACTATATACAGTTGCATGAAATTCATACAACTTTATTTTTGTATTTGGGAATATACAGACAGTATCTGATCTACGTAGAGAAACTGATATTATGCACACCAGACTGGTTAGTGCTCCGTTTTTAAACTTGTCTCTTCAGGCTTATTTATTTGGTAGATGTGTATAGTGGAAGCATGGGGTTTATGCTGCTTTGGGTCAATGCAGTGTATCCAAAAGGAAAGCTTTTATTCTTTCAATTGGATTAAATCTTTAAATCTCTCCATTTAGGCAATGGAGAGAACTCGCTCAAGTTTTAGGTAGTGGTTGAACAAAAGAAGTCAGAACTGGATGTTCACACTGCAGAACTTATCCTGAATGTACATTCTGCACTGCAAGTATTAAACAGCTTCAATGTTGGGGTGTTTTATTTTCAGTTGGAGTTTTCTTTTTTTGGTTGGTTGGTTGATCTGGATGTGGCTTAGAGTGGATTTTTAATTGCCTTAAAAAAGACTTGTGATAAGGGACCATAAAACCCCTGGAAATAGCAGGGTATTCATTATCCTTAAAGTTTATCTGTTTTGTGGTTTTTGAAGTTCTGTTTTAATACAAGCTACCGTAGCCACAGATGATCTTCTAGGTCCCTTCCAACTCAACTATGAGTCTATAATTTGAAAATACTCCAAGAAGTGGATGCCATTAGAAAGCTCAAGGATAAGGTAGATGTGTGTGCTTTTTAGCTAGAAAAATGATAGTTGCAGTTTTATTTTAACTTCCTAAGTACTTGAAAGGTGGTCATTAGATACATGATTCTTTGCATGTTTACATATGTGAGGTGAGACTTACAATGAAAGGGACCTTTTCACAATTTCTTTGTTTTGCCCATAAAGGCATCTTTCCAAAGCTTCTAACATCTAGGCATGCGCAGGAAGATGATAGAACTGGCACCCAGTTTGTCGCTGGTTGGGGCTGGAGATAACCCTTCAGTGTCAGTGTTCTAAATTACATTCATTTAAAAGTAAATTCACTAATATTAATTTCAATTTTTTTTTTCTTTTGAAAATCCAAATTAATATTTCAAACTAACTGGAAAGCTGATATTTTCCCTGTTGCTGTTTATTAGAGATGGGCAAGAGGAGAAATAGAAAGTGAAACAAGGCTGGGAGAAGAGAAGCAAGACAGAAAATAACCTTTTTTGAAAGCTAATGCTGCTGGGTTTAGCAATCTAACTGTTCTCAAGCATCTTAGTTGAGGTTTGGCCTTTATATTGGTGTTGCTGATGTATGGTGATAATTAATGGCTACCTCAGTTAAAATTTGCTAAAGTATTACTGCATAAGCATAGAATATTCATAAACTGTTAGGTACATTTACGAGGTAAAACAAGATTTTGCAGTTCTGTCAGTTTAGTTTTGTTTTGGTTTTGCTGGACTTCCCCTTCCCCCCCTCAGAAATCCCACTGAGAGCAAACTCCAGAAAAGCATTTTTAATTGATTAAATTTAACACACCTGTTTCTCATGGAGTTTAACTTGTTTGTCTACTTAGAGGAGAGTGTGAACTGCTGTTGTACAACAACTGGAGTCTGTTCATAGAATTTGTTGATCTAGTACCTCCCCCATATGTTTAGTCTGTGATTGTGTTTATACTTTTTCCTCATCCCTTTCTAAATCCAGAGTGGATGCAGATGCACATGAAGCTGCTTACAAATTTGTTTTCAAGTGAGCTCCCCAGTTTCACATGCTACTACTGGAATACTCATCTAAGGCATCTGCTCCTGGAGTCATGTACAATCACATCTGAGAACCCATATAAAGTTACCTGCCTTCTGTCTCTTCCTTTACTGAATTTCTACTAGACAGAAGGGTTTTCCTCAGAGGCTTCTGCTTACTTTGGAGTATTGAGTGATATTCTAAGTCTAAACCCAGCACATTAAATGCTTGGAGGAATTAAGACTATCCTTCATTCTCAATGATACGCATGATTGCTTGTGGAGACTTTATTTTTTTGCTCCCATAAGCCACTGAATAGTATTATGATTCGCCTGGTCCTTCTTGTGAACAGCTGTAATGTGAAGATGCATCTGTCCTGCAGCATTTGGCTGCTGCTTCTTTACACAGCTCTACTAGCTGTTAGTTAGCTACCTGAGGTACTTAGCTTGAGCTTAACTTAAGCTCTAGAGCTCCTGTGAAGCTGGAGATCTGTATGTGAGCACATAGTATTCATGAACAGTGCACTGCCAAGTTGCTCTGGCCATGTTAAAAGCAGTACTAAAGCTGAGCACTACTTTTCCAGAATGTGAACAAAATGTGCGATGCTCTGTGGAGATTTGACTGCAAACATTGATGCAGCTTTGTCTCATGAAATGGAGTGTGTGTGGCACTAATGGGGGGAAAAGAAAAAAGTAGAACTTTTCTCAGCAAAGAAAAGATGTGGGGAAAACGTATAGTTCTTAAAGGATTCTTACAGCTTCACCAAAACTTCTGTGAGGTATTTGATTGTTCCAGCAATATTAACAAAGGGGAAAACTAAAGTTACACTTAATAGATCTTACAGAATAACTTGTGGCATCATACTGCCTAATGATTATCCTTATGACAGAGAGCTGTATGGAGCCATCTGTTTCTGTGTTGTTTGTGTTCCACACCATCAATGTCTTTTAAGTATGAGGCAGCACAACATGATATGGGGATACAGTCTTGCCATAGATTTTACGGAACTGTAGCAGTGACCTGTGTGTCACGTTCGCTTTTTAAGAGAAAAGGACTTAAACTTACTTGTTACTTTTAATGATAATAAATTGCTATTAAAGTAAAATGTTCTCTTGGTTTCTTTTGTTGGCTTTCTAGGTGGGAAATTCTTTTATTCTCCCTTTTTGTCTATATCTGGGATAGAACTGCTGGTAGCTCTTCTGCAGTCTTGATCAGTTCTTAGTGTCTGTGGACAGGAAGTTCATAGATAATGATCTTCTTCTTCATTAATGCCATTATGAGGATTACAAATTTCCTAAGATCTTAGGCCAAAAAGTATGTTGTACGCTAGATGTGTAAGAAGGACATTGAGTTGTTGGAGTGGGTGCAGAGGAGGGCCACGAAGATGATCAAAGGGCTGAGCAACTGCCTTATGAAGACAGGCTGAAGGAGTTGGGGTTGCTCAACCTAGAGGAGAGAAGGCTCAGAGGGGACCTCACAGTAGCTTCTCAATACCTGAAGGGGGCTACAGAAAGGCTGGGGTACGACTTTTTAATGGGATTTGTGATGGAAGGACTAGGAAAAATGGATGTAAATTGGAAGAGGGGAGATTGACACTAGATATAAGAAAGAAATTCTTTACTGTTGGGGTGGTGAGACACTGGAACAGGTTGCCCAGAGAGGTTGTGGATGCACCATTTTAAGGCCAGTCTGGAAAAGGCACTGAGAAACCTGATCTAGTGGGAGGTGTCCCTGCCTATGTCAGGGGAGCTGGAACTTGATGATCTTTAAGGTCTCTTCCAACCCAAACTAGTTAGATTTCTGTGATTCTATGTCTTTTCCCTGAGGAGTCCAACTCACACCTTCAGATCCACAGACACTAAACTTTTAGAGCAATAAACCAACAGATGATTAGCTAGTAGCTCTGTGTATTGATCCTCCATAAAGTATAAAGCAGGTTGATAAGAATCCAGTTAGTGAAGTAGTTTGGGGAAAACAGTTTATAGTCTCTGTTGAATTAGAGGAAGGAAGGGGGGCAGGGAAGAGCTGGATGTGACTGGCTTGTGCTGCAGTCCTGTGCTTTCCGGTTCATGCCATGAAGGGCATCAAGAGAACATGATCCATTCTGTGAAAAATATATCTTCTGGACTCGTAGGTGAACTTGGTATCCTGCTTTGGCATAGAGTTCCAGTGTTTCTGGAAAAACATGTAATTGTGTGTTTGGTAAAGTGCTATTAAGTTGAAAATTCGATGGGTACACACTTATCTTACATCTGATGCCTCTGTGCTTGCTGTGGGAAGCTCATCTGAACATTTGAGTTCCTCAGCCATGTCTACAGAGTAGATGGTTATTTTGGATGATCTGTGTACATCTGTGTTGAGGTTTTCTGCTTCCAAGTGCCACCTAAAGAGCAAATCACCTGTTTATCTCCAACACTGGAATCTATGTGGTCATTTGTTCCAAGGAAACTGAGACAGTGATTGTGAAACAAAAAGGGTCCTCCTAAAAAATTTCCTAACAGTGTGATCTGCTGTCACTGGTATTGTAGGACCCTGTATGGGGACATCTAAATAACTCCTCTCTCTTAATTTATACTAATGCTATATAAAAAGCTATATAAAATACTATACAAGAATGATGAAAGTGACAGAAAATAAATCCAGGAGGAAAGATTGTAAAGATTAATTTTTTCCCCATAGAGTAGACTGAGGAAGACATGTATCTAAATATGCTCAAAGGGGATGGTGTTGCCCACATAGGGTATGACTGGAGAAAGTAGCAGTGAACTTGAACTGCAGCAAAAGAAACTTAGATTAGAAGGAATTTATTGAACTGATTCGGGACAGGATGCTCCCCTGGGTACTGGTGGGACCTCTGCTGGGANTATCTAAATATGCTCAAAGGGGATGGTGTTGCCCACATAGGGTATGACTGGAGAAAGTAGCAGTGAACTTGAACTGCAGCAAAAGAAACTTAGATTAGAAGGAATTTATTGAACTGATTCGGGACAGGATGCTCCCCTGGGTACTGGTGGGACCTCTGCTGGGAGGCTTCTGAAGGCAGGCTAACATAGAATCAGAATAGTTTGGGTTGGAAGGGACCTTAAAGGTCATCTAGTTCAAGGGACACCTCTCACTAGATCACATTGCTCAGTGCCTTGTCCAGCCTGGCCTTAAACACCTCCAGGGAGGTGTGAGGACTACTTTCTGCACAGCTAGTCCTGTCTGGGGAAGGGCAAGATGAATGAAAAAGTGGCTGCTTTCAAAGAATCTGATCTCTCAACAGACGTGGGACTAGACAAATCCTGATCTAACCAAAACTCCCTTGCTGCTGGTATTTGTGACACATGCTACTGGAGCTCATCAGCTGGCAGACCCTACCTGACCTTTCTCCAGCACTTATCAGTGCTTAAAATCCCTGAGGTAATGAAATGGTGCTACCTTATTTCAGGATGCCTTAATGATTATTTACAACAACATCCCATTTTGTTGCAGAAACTCACTGCTTGTTCCGTATTTTTCAAGAAAAGGACTAGTTCTTATGATTAACAGATGCTTAATTGGTGGGAGGGAAGAGAGGAGAAAGGAACATAATAATAATGAGTCAATTGCTCATTGCTGGCAGGTAACTGATGGGGAATCATGGGTGTATCAGGTGTTACTAATATCTTGGCTGGAATATTTTGCATGGAAAGCTGTTCAGCTTCATGCTGGCATATGTTGTGCTTCATAATCAAGAATCATTGCCTCTACCCATCCCTAACCCTCTCCCACCCCCCCAACTTGCTGTATTCAGTCTGGTAAATTATTTCTTCTTTTACCAATATGGAGAGACAGCAGAAGACAATCCATGCCACACTACTTTATAAAGGGCAGTGCAAGCATTGCTAAGTTAATAATCTTTTCCTGGAAGAGATCTCCCATCCTCCCACAGGAACTATCCTTTATATCCAAAGCCAAAGGTTATTCTTATGCACTTGCAGCCAAGAAAGCCAAATAGATCCTGGGTTGCATCAAGAGGAGCGTGACCAGCAGGTCCAGAGAGGTGATTTTGCCCCTCTAATGGCCTCTGGTGAGACCCCACCTGGAGTTACTATGTCCAGTCCTGGAGCCCTCATCACAAGAAGGACATTGAGCTGTTGGAGCAGGTCCAGAGGAGGCCACCAAGATTATCAAAGGGCTGGAGCAACTGCCTTATGAAGACAGGCTGAAGGAGTTGGGGTTCTTCAGCCTGGAGAAGAGAAGGCTCAGGGGGGACCTCATTGTAGCTTTTCAATACCTGAAGGGGGCTACAGAAAGGCAGGGGTAGGACTTTCTAACAAGATATGTGATGGATGTAAATTGGAAGAGGGGAGATTCAGGCTGGATATAAGAGAGAAATTCTTAACAGTGAGGATGGTGAAACACCAGAAAAGGTTACCCAAAGAGGTTGTGGATGCCCCCTCTCTGGAGGTGTTTAAGGCCAGTCTGGACAAGGCACTGAGCAGCCTGATCTAGTGGGAGGTGTCCCTGCCTATGGCAGGGGGGTTGGAACTTGATTATGATGTTTAAGGTCCCTTCCAGTCCGAGCTACCCTATGATTCTATACCTTTCTTGCCATATTGAACTTCCCTTTGAGCCTGGGCTCTGAAGAGATCAGGGTATTCATCTGAATCTGGTTGTCTCAACATAACCATTATGATACTCCTCAACAGTGGTCTGGTTTATGACCATTTATGGTTTATGTTTTCATCCCTTCTAGGGTCTTTGGCATGCAGCCAACCAGCCTGAAGCTGCTCTAGTCTCACTTCTCTTTTCCTGGCAGCTTCGTGTAGTTTTGTTCATTCCCCTCCCACTTTCTTTCTGTGGTATGTAAAGACCACAAGTAAAGATCACAAAGCAAATTTTGATTAGTCATTTGCTCATATACCACAACAGCTCCCACTGATTCCTGAGTATTTCCTTCCACACAGTGCCTTGATGCTGTTGCATCTTATAGGCCATGCATCAGGAAGGAAAAGTAGAAAAGTATCTAATTAAATACTTAAAAATCTTTGTGTAGCAATCTAAAGAAGACAGTTTGGTGCAGCTCCATGGTTCTGCCTGCTCCTTATGTAAGGAGCTGATTATAACCTGGATCTGCTGCCTTTCCCCAAGAAGGATGAAGGACATTAAGACCAGCACCCTTTTGGTTTGTAATTTCTACAATGCCTCCTGTTTGAATAATTGCAATTGAATTGGAGAATGAAGACCAGAAGCAGCACAGCATCAAACCAGTGCCTTCCAGTTATGAAGGGCTATATTTCTGCTTGGGAAGCAGGAGAACTATTACATATAGTTTCAGTTAGTAACTTATCAATACCCAAAGGGGGCCTACAGAAAGGCAGGAGTAGGACTTTTTAATAGAATATGTGATGGAAGGACTAGAAATAATGGATATAAATTGGGAGAAGGGAGATTCAGGCTAGATATGAGAAAGAAATTCTTTATGGTGAGTGTGGTGAGACACTGGAACAGGTTTCCCAGAGAGGGTGTTGATGCCCCCTTTCTGGAGATGCTCAAGGCCAGGCTGGACAAGGCACTGAGCAACCTGATGTAGTGGGAGGTGTCCCTGCTTATGGCAGGGGGGTTGGAACTTGATGATCTTTAAGGTCCCTTCCAACTCAAACTATTCCATGATTCAGTTCTGGAGAGAATGGTTTTCTCTCTTGCTGAGATTGTTGAGTGCAAGTCTTTTCTGGATGAAAAATAAGGCATGGCTTTGAAAAAAATCTCTGTGGACTTACCTTTATTTATATACAGGTATTTTGAGGTCATGGGGTTCTTTGTTCTCATGGCTGCCATTGTTCACAGCTCACACAAGAGAGAACCACCTCAGTATGAAAAGAGAGAACTTGGTAATCAACTTAAAACTGCAGGAACCTCAAGGAAAAAAAAAACCCCAATTATTAAAACCATGGTGGCGATAAAGCTGCTTTTCTGTAAACCCCTTGAACTTCCCACTCTAGACTGCAGGGCTGACCCTTTCCTGGATTCAGATCTTTGCTGCTGCGTCATTTCATCTTGCTCAGAAGAAATGACAGCAGTAATTTAAGATCAGTGACAGAGGAGGCCAGGCTAGCCCAGCCCCACAAGAAATTTTCTTCTATTTCTTGTACTATATCTTGCCACAAAGTGGGTTGTTGTCCACACTGGTTGCCTCACTGACTCACTGCAGACATTATGATAGACCTGGGTTAAAGGGACAGAGTGGGTAGATGAAACATCTCTTAAGCCAGGAGATCACTGGAGTTCCATTACCAGTAATGGGAGAAAAAATCAGGCAGAACTTTACCCTTTGGAGGAGAGAGGGTGATGCAGTGAGCCAGGGGACCACCTGCCTGTCAGTAACACCACAAAGAACAGCCCTCCAGAATGCTGCTTTGAAAAGGGTGATGAGATCAGATCATAACTGGGATACCATGTTGGTATTATGAGGAGTGTGTGACAGCCAAAAGTCAAGACCAGGATGCAGCTGCAGACTGGGCAATGGGTCCCAGTATCAGTAAGATGATGGAAGGAAGCCATAGCAAGATCTGCCCTGCTGTATTCTCAGTACCACAGAGGCAAAAATGTCCCTGGATGCAGTACTGTGCTTGCCCAGCACTTCAGGGACCCAAAAGCATTGTTAGTAGTCTTCTTGTAACCTTGATGCTGGGTTCTCCAGCTTTTTTGAGGGCCACTTACCTTTCTAGGCTGTTTGTAGCTGTCTGTCTTTGAGGTGCTGTGGTTAGTATGACCTGAGCCCAGCAGGAATTAATTAGTTGCACAAATCTTCATGAAAGAGCATGGCACCAGTTTGCCTGTGTCCTCCTTGCTTTGGCCAGGTGAGTGAACCATGAGCAGTGTTGTTTATGTAAAGTGAGTAGTCACTGCATGGCCCAACATGTCCCTCCACTATGGGAAGTTTTATGAACAGACCCAGGGTAGGTTGGCTCCTCAGATCAGTGCACCTAGTCCTGCTATCTTGTATGATTCCTTGTAGGCATTTTGCAGTCTGCTCTTTCTGTGCATTGTCTTTAAGTTTTTATGCTTTCTTAAAGGGGGTTGTGTTTTATAATCTCAGTTACCTTTGCCTTTAGCATAAACTTGGGATTTGCTGCTGTAAGGGGTATTGTGGCAATGCCATACAGCCAGCCACTTTTCCTCAGACCATGTGAAAAAAAATCACAACAGGTAGACCCTAAATGGTTAAATTTTATAAAGTACAAAAAAATCTAGTGAAAATAAAATAACCCGAATGAGAAAGGGGAATCAACTTGGGTATTAGTCATTACTGAGTAGGATTTACAGAGGAGTAAAAATACCGTAAAAATGTAAACTAGTTTTGCATCCACCCACCATACCATGTTTGCTTGCTAAGAAGCACCAAGAAAGAACCAGTAGGCACATGATTTGATTTACTGCAGTAAAGGTCCATGGGTCAAAATAATCTGTCAAAAGAGTGACAGTAAATGTACGTGCTTGATCTGGGAAAGACCTGCTTGTAAATGTAGCACCCACTGGTCTTCTGGCTACCAGTGGGTCCTGCAGCCTTTACATGGAGCTTTGTTCACATATCTTGGTATTGCCTGTGTGCTTGGTCTTTGAGAAATGTTTCTCAGGGACTATTGTGACCAAAAATATTTTTCACCCAAAGCTGTACTCATCCTGTGGGTACAAAACAGATTCAGTATTTGCCTATAGACAGTACTACAGCACTGGTGAGGTCGTGGACCCCATGGAAAGCTCCTTTCCCTGTGATATAATCCTTGGCAGTAAGGACACAGATTAAACCCCGTGTCCTACCAGCCTTCTTGTATCCTTCTCTGCCAGTCCTCTCTCACACCAAACCCCAGCCACCTTCCAACAGATGGCAGCAGCCTTGCACATTGCTAGTGCACAAGGCTTGACGCTGTGCACAAGTACGATGCTGGCATCTGGCAATTTTGAGAATGTTTTTCACCCCTAGTCCTCCAATGATCTGTTGGTTTTCAGGCAGAAGTATACCAATAAAATGTTTTCAGTACCTTGGCTACTCTTGGTCTATCCTGTATCTCTTCCTGTGACCTTAATGAGCCCCTCTTCTTTTCTTCTGACTGCATTAGTGCTGGTAAGTCAAATTAAGCTGGTGGTTTACCTACTACCGCCAGTTTTGGGAGTCACATGAGAACGGGGAAGTCCTGGTATACATTGACTCCCCACTCCACCAAACCCCATATTTCCTGAGAAAATTTTTATAGCAGTGCCTACAGCCTTATATGCCAAAAAAGGAACAGGAAGAAACCAACTGCTGAACTCATGCTTTGCTAAGTTTTGTATTCCTGAAGTATGACTTGGTAGGACTTCAATTCTATTAGCTTTTGAAGTTAGTTTGTCAGCACTGATCTTTTCCTCTTGCTTTCCCCCTCCTACTACTGCCATGAGTCCTTCTTTTCCTTCCTTCCTATTGCCTTCATTTCTTCAGAGCTGCCTTTTCCTCTTATCCTTGCAAAATTGTCAGAGCTTATGCCTACTTGCTGCGATCCTCTCCACCTGCCTCTTTAGTGTGACACCTCTTCACAGAAGGCAATGGAAGAATAAGGGTGGTCCTTACACTAAAGACCTCAGCAAGGGTGCTGTAAAAGTGAAAACCATAGCCTCCAGAAAATTTGTAAAGTTTTAGATGCATTTGGCCCTAATTTTTTTTTTTAAATATTTATGCTAAGCCATCTGTTGCTAATGTAAAAAAAGATGTAAATAGATGATTGTACGGAGTGTCACATGAGTGCTCCATCTGCTGTGGGGAAAGTCACCATTCCCCAGCAACAACACTGGGTGCTGAAGTACAGTGCAGGTTTTGGAGCATCTTTAGGCTTTACAAAGGCATAAACAGCTCCAAGGGCTGTCCTGAAACCAAAACTACACCAAAAACAGTGGATGGTGTTAATCTCTCCACATCAGTTCCTCCTCCCTGTTTTGCTGACAACAGTTGTGGCTGTGCTAGGGACAGGGTAAGTTATACCTTTCTGCTCTTGTTTCAGACTTTGCAAACTCAGGGATCCTGCTCCATTACTTACTTTTTCAAGGTTTACCTGGCAGCCAGGAAATTAGTGAGACATATCTCTTTACTTAACGACAGCAGAAAGTTCACAAAATGTCAAAATAATTGGGCAGACGAAACTTGGCAGATGAAATTTAACTTAGATGAGCATGAATTAGTGAGCAAAGGTCAACAACAAACCTTTTCATGTCTGCAGAGTGATGGACTCCATGATGAATGTTACCACTCAGTAAGGGACCCAAGGATGCTCTATGAGTGGTTTGATATGTCCAAAAGTGATCAGAAGGTTGAGAATTATGAGGAAGGTAGCTAATTATTACTCTGTTTTGTCTGGCTTCCACACAGTTCTAGACTCCCCATCTTAAGATGGATGCAGTGATAGGACAGGACAGATTCTGTAGAGCTGAAAGTATAGAATAGCTCTGTGCAAGGACATGGCAAAGGTCTTTGGGCTTTGGTCCCATAGAAGGCTATGGGATCATTTACCTGCAAATCAGAGAAGGTACACCAGCAGTCTAAGGAACTGCTGCTGTTCTTTGAATCCTTAGGATTCAAATGGGAAATTACAGACTTACGGAATGGTAGAGGTTGGAAGAGACCTTTGGAAATCATCTGGTCCAACCTTTCCTGCTAAAGCAGGTTGTCCTACAGCAGGCTGGACAGGAATGCATCCAGATGACTTTTGAATATCTCCAGAGAGCGAGATCTCATCACCTTTCTCAGCACCCCGTACTGTCACCCTCAAAATTAACAAGTTTCTCCTCATTTTGTGATGAAATTTCATGGACATCACTTAATAACTCTGGCCCCATCCTCTAAGATCCCCTCTCAGCCTTCTCTTCTCCAGGCTAAGCAGACCAAGGACTATCAGCTTTTCCTCAACAAAAGAGGAGCTCCATTTCCTTGATCATCTTTTTAGCCCTCCACCAGACAGTCTCTCCAGCAGTTCCCTGTCCATATTGAACTGGTAGACCCAGAACTGGACACAGCAGTCCAGATGTGGCATCACTAGGCCAGAGGGGAAGAAGAACCTTTCACAACTTGCTGGACCACAGGATACCATTGGCATACTGCTGTCTCATAGTCAACTTGCTCACCAAGGACTTCGGGTGCCTCTCCACAGAGCTGCTTTCCACCAGACAGCCCCTATTATGTACTGGTGCAGGGGTTATTCCTTTCTAGGTGTATAACCCTACATCTGCTGACCTACCAGACCCAGTACTGGCCCCTGGGTAGCACTGCTATTTACAAGCTTCCAATTGTGTCCACAGCAGTCTGAGCCCTGCCATTTACTCCATTCTCAATCCTTTTCACTGTCTCCCGATCTAACATACACTTCCCAAGACTGCTTATGAGAATATTGTAGGAGCCAGTGACAAAGGTGTTGCTGAAGTCAAGGCAGGCAATGTCCACTGCTCCTTCTTCATCCACCTAGGCAGTTATTTCACTATAGAAGGCTATGGGATTGGACAAGCATTCCCCTTGGTGAAGATGAAGTTCGCCACTCCC
>VZTY01027818.1:14098-63570 GCA_013400935.1 Turnix velox
ACAGTGGAACAGGTTGCCCAGAGAGGTTGTGGACACCCCATCTCTGGAGGTGTTCAAGACCAGGCTGGACAAGGCACTGAGCAGCCTGATCTAGTGGGAGATGTCCCTGCCTATGGCAGGGGAGTTGGAACTCGATGATCTTTAAGGTCCCTTCCAACCCAGACTATTCTATGATTCTATGTCTCACCTAACCCTGCCCTGCTCTAGTCTCAAACCTTTGCCCCTCATCGTGTGTCTCCCTGCCCTGGCAAACAGCCCCTCCCCAGCCTTCCTGGAGCCGCTGTGAGGTCTCCCCACAGCCTTCTCTTCTCCAGCCTCAGCAGCCCCGGCTGTGTCAAGATGCGGAGGTGCCGCCGAGCCGGCCGCTGCCTCTCTCTTCCCCAGCCCTAGCGCGGAGCTCCGCCCGTGGCGGGGCGGGGAGAGGCGAGGAGGGACGGGCAGCAGGGCCGGGCGGAGCGGAGGTGCCTCCAGCTTGTTTTCCCCGGGAGATGCGGTGGGAGCCCGGCTGTGTGCCAGACTGCATTCCCCTCCTGGCTGTACCAGGTAGGTGCTGGGACTGACCCCTGGGTGGGAGAGGAGGGAAACATAAAGAGGTGACTCTGAGGCTGGTGGTCCCGCTCCTCTGCCGGGGTGCTGCTGGCTGCAGGAGGCTGCTGGACAGCAAAACAATTCTCTCTGACCAAAAATAACACCCTTGCAACGTCCACCCCTTGTGAACTTTGCAAGCCGGGTTTTGCTGTTCGATGAAGTCAGTAGAAACTCTGCTTAAGTAAAGATCAAAGGGCTGCAGCAACTGCCTTATGAAGACAGGCTGAAGGAGTTGGGGTTGTTCAGCCTGGAGAAGGCTCAGGGGGGATCACTTAGTAACTTATCAATACCTGAAGGGGGCTACAGAAAGGCTGGGGCAGGACTTTTTAATAAAATACGTGATGGGAGGACTAGAAATAATGGATGTAAATTGGAAGAGGGAAGATTCAGGCTAGATATAAAAAAGAAATTCTCTACAGTGAGGGTGGTGAAACACTGGAACAGGTTGCCCAGAGAGGCTGTGGATGCCCCCTCTCTGGAGGTGCTTAAGGCCAGGCTGGACAAGGCACTGAGCAGCTTGATCTAGTGGGAGGTGTCCCTCCCTATGGCAGGGGGGTTGGAACTAGATGATCTTTAAGGTCTCTTTCAACCCATATTATTCTATGATTCTATGAAAGATGGGAATCACTTTTTAGTCTTTTTTTTCCCAAACAGCTCAATGTCACCCAGAAAGAAGTTACAGGGTCTTGTGGCTGCCACGGTCACTCCAATGACTCCCTGTGGGTGAGTATCACCCTCCACTACAGCCTGGTATCTTGTCAGAGTTGTGCTGCCTTAAACCCGTCTTCCTTCTTTCTTACTTGGGACTGGTTTTGTTTTTAAATGGGTTCCCTGATGGGATGGGGAAATCACTGGGTTGGTCCCACTAGTGCTGGAGCTGGTTCCACATCCTCCTTCGTCTCCACATCCTCCTGCTGCCCATAAAATGCTGTAGGTCTGGATTTGGAGAGTTTGGATCAGTCTCCCATCTCTTTTTCAATTGCTTTTGTAGCTGCTAATTAAATTACAGTGTGGTTGTGTAGTACATATATATACATACACACACTTTATATGTGTATATAAGGTTGTAAGGTTACATGCTGTCTATATAACCTTATATACTATGCCTTACATATGCAGTATTTTGTTAAGGCAAATCATAGCTCTAGTTAAAAGAGGCTCTTAGAGAGCTACAAAATAATTGTCAAAATCTGGTATCCCTTTTAGGCTTTACCCTACCTAACTCTTGCATGCTTTCATGTGTGCATGAATTAGTTTAAACCAGAAGAAAGTGTTGTGGGGACTGCAGAAGTTCTAAAAATAAGACCAAACCCAAAGTTAAAATCAGGCTTTCCTCAAAGCAGTGATGGTAAACAGCTGAAATCCTCACTGCATTTTGATGTTGCAAGACAGAGTTGTTCAGAGTCAGCAAAGTACCCTGAGCTTCTCTGGTGAGGGATGTGTTGAGATCTGTGTGTCTTTTTGAAGGGAACAGGAGAGATTTGCTAGCTCAGACCTCTGAAGCTGATCCTTTGATTTTGGAAAGTGCTGTAAAGCATGGCACCTTCTCAGTCTAGGAGCTCACTTGCATTTCAGTCATCGTTTCCTTTTTCACTTTAAAGGAATGTATCCCTAATTTAACTTTTAATTATTACTCAAATGCCTTGCATCCTGATATTTGCTAAGTGGCCCAGGTCCTCTGCCTGGCCCTTCCTTGTTAATTATGTTCTGGAAAAATGGCTGTGAAATTTGGAGTGATTTGTGAAGTCAATCAAGGGCCCAGAACTGACTTACAGGTACAAGGCTGATCTGTAGGTTGGACAAATGAAAACAACAGTGAATTATACAGTGAGAAACAGTTTCCCGCAGAGAGAGAAAACTCGAGTTCAGCTTCCTCTCTTTGTCAGGGAAGTATGTTGCTTTCCTCATCCTTTAATGAGAGAGAGAGAGAGAGGTCAAAGTCACATCCAGCACGTGCCATGTTGTGGTCTGTCCCCAGCAGTTATAAGCAGATTTTAACTATTTGCCAGCACTTGCACAGATATCTTTGTGCTCTCAAGAGGGCTCCTTTTCCCCTCAGCAGTCAAAAAAGTTTGAATGCCTCTTGTTCTGTCCCCTCTCCCAAAAAAGTCCTTTGCCTCCAGTAATGAACCAAATAAGACAGAAGCTTGGAATGGTGAATACTTATCAGAAGGAAGAGAAACAGGGAAAAAAAGAACTGAGAGCTAAACTGTTGCTTGAAATGTTAAATGTGTTAAACACATACTGTACTTTGGGGCAATCCGCGTGTGTACAAATGCAAAAATACCAGTCTTTTTTTCTTGGTTTCTCTAAGTTTGATATCTGTGAGTGGTGATTTCCAGTTACTGAGCTCCTAAGGTTTCTGCATTTCCTTTCATTTCAGACAAATTAACCTTTCAGTGATTGGTCAATATGTGGATTATCTGGTGAGGGAGCAGAATGTGAAGAATGTGTTTGGTAAGGGATTTTTTTTGACAGGTGTTACACCCCTTGTGCCTGGATGGCCAGCCTGGGATAGCTTGTCTGATAAGAGCTGTAGAGGGAGGGACTGTGGATGTGGGATCATCCTTTATACTCACCATTGGTGAACATAAGTGATACTTGTGGCATCTGCTTTTGCCTACACTGCATTTCTGTGTGAGATATAATAGGCATTGGCTTCATATGATGATGATCCCAGGAATGAATGGGTAATGCTGTCTTGGCAGAGAAGAAGCAACTGAGTGATTCTGCCTTCTACCTGGTTAAGATAGGAATCTGATTAAAAACCATTAGCTCAGGAGTCCAGGGAATTCAATGGGTTCATCAAAACCCAATGGGCTTCTTTGGGAGACTGGGTGGTGCTGAGGCAATCCCTGCTCCCACCTCTCCCCATGCTGTGATGGCTGAATAGAGAATGCAGCTACATCACTTCCATCTGCAGCCTGGTGTAGTTAAGAAAGCTGAAAGTCACTGCTAAGTTTTTGGTTCAAAACTGATATGGAACGAGTGCCAAGACAAAAAGCTTGTGTGATTCCCAGGCTGATGCTGGTGTGGACTCTTGCTTTCTTAAAATGAGAGAAAATGCTTCTAATATAAAAAATGTCAGATTTTTCCCCCAGTAAAAGCAATGCACATGGACTATCCTCCGCATTTTTGTTGTGTTGTGTTGACACAGTGAATGGAACAACTGGAGAAGGACTGTCCCTTAGCGTCCAGGAGAGGAAGCAGCTGGCAGAAGAATGGGTGTGCCAAGGGAAAGACAAGTGAGTCGTGGAGAGGGAAGAGGGGGTTCCAGGTCAAATGCCTCATTGTAAAACCAAATTTGCTGATTAACTATTTTTTTGGAGTATTTTCTTGCTAGGCTTTGTTCCCTGGGCCCTTCTATCATAAAAGCCTGTGGTTTTGTCACTCCAGCTAGCAGGTATCCATTTCTGCTGCTTGTTGAGCTTGTGAGAGCCCTTCTCTTTAGTGCACTGAGGGGTGATGAGACAAAAAGGGGCTTGGGAGGAAAAAAGGAACTGTGTCTTTTTTTTTCCTAGTAAAAAAAATTATTTGATTGCTCAGTAAAAAAGCAATCTGCCTATTGGTGCCTTCCCTTAAGTCTTAATTTTAACTTCCTCATAAAGTGCTAAGGTTTGTCCCTTTTGACAGCCTTGCAGCTATGTCAACAAGGAACTAGACATGATTCATATTTGCAAATATATTTCATTTTCTTCACCACCAACTGCTTATAACTGTCAGCATCTTCTCTGTGTGTCTGCACAGGTTCAAATCCTTAGTAGGCTTAATCTAGCTCAGTGAAGTTCTTGTTCTGTGGCAACCTGGCCTGAGGCAAATCATTTTGGCAGACTGGTATTTCCTCCAACACTGAATCCTCCCCAAACCTTCTGAATTTGTTTTTGTGCAGGTTGGACCATGTGATCATTCATGTGGGAGCACTGAGTCTGCCAGAGTCCCAAGAGCTGGTGTGTATGTGATGTGATTTTTTGTGACAGTGTGTGCAATGCATGTAAAACAAATGTACCTTCAGGCAGTTCCTCTTCTCTCTTTGATAGGCAAGACACGCAGCAGACATAGGTGCCAGTGGGATTGCTGTAATAGCCCCCTTCTTCTTCAAACCCACAAACAAAAGTGAGTAGATGTGGTTGCCTGACCAGCTCAGGCCTTTTAGATTGTCTTCCAAACATTTGTCATAGAGAAAGGATTCATCCCACCTTCTTTCTTTGGAAGATATTCTGGTGATGATAGTAGCACACCTGTTGTGTCTGCTGCCATCAAAAGGCAAAATCTGGAAGAAGCATTTTTTAAAGGTGGGAGATAGGAGGATTCTCACAGTAAGAAGTGGGAAGGATGTCTTTTGGGACACATTTTGTTAGTCACTTGTAAAAAGAAGAGTTGCTTGTGAAAGAGTAGCTATCTAGTCTGTCTTTTGAACAGACACTTTGATGTTCACACTTGATCACACTAGGAAGCAGTTGGTGCCATGCAGACCCTTGGTGGACACTGACAAGTTGACCGACTGCTGCTACACAGGTCTAACTCTTGTTACTGAGAGGATCAGCACACGAGTTACATCTGCAGTAGACTGAGTATGAGCTACTTAAATCAGTTTGCTTTAAAATAAATCCTATCTTTGCCTTCCCCAAGGTTTTCTGCTGAGTTTTGTTCCATGTGATTTTTGCTCTATGTGCAGGTTTTCACATGGTGTGCAAGCTATAGGTGGCCTCTTCATATGCTCTGGCTGTGAATCTGAGCTGTCTTTCCCTCCTCCTCTTACAGTGGTACTTTTATGTTTTCTTCCAGATGAGCTGATTGCTTTCTTACAGAAGGTTGCCTCTGAAGCCCCTACGGTTCCATTTTATTACTATCACATTCCTCCTGTGACGGATGTGAAGAGTAAGTAGTGCTTAGTCAGCTCTCCCGGAGCCCACAGGCTCAGACCAGCCTCAGCAATCCCAGTGGCTGCTCTCATGAGTCCATCAGTTCCGTGTCACTTCTGGTTTTTGTCACTCAAAAGCTGTAATGGAAAGGATCCTTTATGCAAAGGGAATGAATCTTGGTGAATCCAAGAGTGGAAAATAAGTTGAATTCCTCTTGGATTTAAATGGGAAATAAACTTAGAACTGGGACAAAGGGGTGATGTTGGCCTCAGCTTTGCAATTAGTGTGGACCAGGATAGGTAATTGCCTTGGATGACCATAACTGAATCCTGATTTTTTGCAAGATAGTAAGCACTGTCTCTTCGTGTACCCTGGCTGCATGGTCACGTTTGCTGGTACATTTTGTGTGAAACCACAGTGCTTTCCTGTTGCAGTATTTATCAGAGGAGTGAAGAATAGAAAACAGATCCTGTTATTTGCACTAGACAGTAGGCTAAGTGGTGTTTCTGGATGCATACATTTATTCTTAAATAGGTTATTAGCAGCTGATTCCTAAATTTCCACTTAACTTGAGCATTTTCCTTCTGGGAAAGTGTCTTTTGTATCAAACTGGAAAATAATCCCACGGTTGTTTTAGAGCTATATGGTTTACTATAGGCTTAGGCCAAAGATGAACAACTTGTACAATACCAAGTTTCCCTCCTGAGGAAGAGAAAGTTAAGTCTCTGGAGTGAGTGTGTGTTTTTTCATTTGAGATTGCTGTTCTGCACAGTTCGTGTTGAAGAGCTGGTGGATGGAATAAAAGAAAGGATCCCCACCTTCCAGGGTGTGAAGTTCAGTGACACAGACCTCTTGGACCTTGCACAGTGTATAAACAAAAATGAGAGAGGAGAGTTTGCATTTCTTTATGGCGTTGACGAGGTAAGAGGCTGCTCTTCTGTGGCTTTCTCTTGCTTCAGTCCTGGGGGAAAAAAGAAACTCTGGAAATTCAGTGCCAGGTATTTCTGCTGTTTCCTCCCACAATCTTTTTTTCTTTTTTTTTTTTTTAT
Organism: Turnix velox; assembly: GCA_013400935.1. Lineage (NCBI taxonomy): Eukaryota > Metazoa > Chordata > Aves > Charadriiformes > Turnicidae > Turnix > Turnix velox. Next base: position 20,598 of record VZTY01027818.1, read on the forward strand.
TTTGTTACAGAAATTAAAAACGTGTTTGTGTTGTTTTTGTTTTTCCTCCCCCCACCCAAAACTAGCAACTGTTGAGTGCACTGGCAGTAGGGGCAAATGGAGCAGTTGGAAGGTCAGTATGGCTCAGACTCCTCCTTCACACGTACTTTGTTGTGTCTCCCACTACCTGCACATCACATACAGATTGCAGGGATCTCTATCATCATAATGGCATTCTTACAATGCTGACAGCAAACCCCTCTGTCTCCTTTTGCTTCACTGATTCTGAGTTACTCTTTTGCATTTATCCAATCTATTTTTGGTTTGTTGATTTTTTGCTTTTTGAGTTTTTTTGGCAGTACTTACAACTATTTGGGACGAAAGACCAATCTGATGCTGGAAGCCTTTGCAAAGGCAGACCTTGCACTAGCACGGCAGTATCAGGTACATTGTGCCCACTAGGAGCAGCCTTTGTTCTCCTTCACCTTCACTGGGACTATTTCTTCCTATGTGGTTTTGTCATCTAATACCCTAAGGTAGCTTTATTAAAGTTAACTTATTTCAGTTCCAGCCTCCCTGCTTATTCTTTCTCTCTCCTCTCCTTTCTAACCAGTCCTTACTAACTTATTCTTTCCCTCTCCTCTCCTTTCTAACCAGTCCTTACTAACTTTTAGCCAAGACCTATCTTTACTTATCCTTCAACACTCTAATCATCTCTGCAGACTGAGAAATGTCCTGGCCTTTTTCCTTCAACAAGCCCACAACAGCCAAGCCTCTTGGCTTGGAATATTCTGGGGATAACTTTTGTAGAACAGAAAGATGTCCCAAATCAGCTCTGCCTTGACCACTCTTGGTCCTGGGCAGCTTGGAGATGTGTGAGGAGTTCTGAGCAATCAGTATGCAATCTATACCAAACATCTCTACAGGATATTTGGGGCATTATTCTTTTGACTTAAATCAGGTGGCTGCAGTATGAAAGTCTGAAAGACATCTGAATGATGATCTGCTCTTCCCTATCATAGAATAGTACCAGGTTGGAAGGGCGAAAACACCACCAAGATGAGATAGCCCAGTACCTTGTCCAGCTCAATCTTAAAAGTCTCCAAGGCTAGGGAGTACACCACTTCCCTGGGGAGATTATTCCAGTGGCTTCTTGTTCTCATTGTGAATAGTGGTCGTCTTGTGTCTGTCTTTATCTAGTTTCTCACTGGGGAATTTCTCAACTTCGTCACCAAACTAGGTAAGTCCCACACTGCCGGCCTCTCTCATTGCAGCTAAAAATGCTCCAGAAACTCTCACATTGCTATGCTCTCACAATTTCCTTCCTGAAAGATTTTGCATTGAAAAACTGTTGTGTCTGCTGTTTCCCTGGTTAGTAACAGCTGTGAACTCACCAAAAGGAACAAGCCAAGCATCTCCAACAGATTCCACTCTCACTTCCTTCCTGCTCTGCAAAAACTCACAGCTTTAAACCTTTGACAGCAATTTCCCTTTTTTCTTTTCCTGGGTCTTTCTGGGGATTGGGGTTTTTTTTTTGTTCTGTCTCTAAAAGCCCATTTCTAGCTGCTTTCCTAGTAATTTTTCCAAAATGATGGTGCTGCAGTAGGAAAGCATCTCCCGCCTTGCTGCTGTTTAAGAGTAACTCTGTTCAAGGCCAAAGGATTTTAAAATTAAAGTATTTTCAGAAAAAAAGCTGCCGGTTTTAATATAAAAATCAAAATGAACAGTAGTTTGTAAAGTAAGTATCTACAAAAATACTCTGCTTGGTATCTTTGAAAAGGAAATAATAATGATATATAACTAGATAATAAGGAGGTGTAATCTTTACTGTAGTGTAGTTCTGTCCTGTGAGTATGATAACTTCTTCTTACTAACACAGTTTCACTTTGAAGAAGAGCTTAAAATCTGGTTTATGCTGGATTTTGCAGACACTCTACTTTTTGGACACATGTATAGAGTCTGCTTTAAGCAAAATGACCTGATTTTGCTTTTGTCCACTCAGGTTTTGGTGTTGCCCAGACTAAAGCTGTAATGAGTTTTGTTTCTGGCATTCCCATGGGACCTCCACGGCTTCCACTTGTTGATGCCTCTGAGGAGTTCATTGTTAAAGCCAAAGCCAAACTGGACAGCATTGTGTGGCCTGATGGCAAGTGATGTTCACTTCCATGATGACCTGGAAGTGGAGACTCATCTTGTGGGATTTACTGTCACTTTACACACTCCCCAGGCTGAGATTTCTTTAAGGGAACTGACAATGTGCCTGAGCCCTTTCCCATTAGGGCTGGATTTCTTGGTACACATGAAGCTATCTATTTGTGTGAATTCATTCAAATCCCCTGTTGTTCTGCACAACCCAGAAGTAGCTGGCATCCCTTAAAAAAAATTTTAAAAAAGCGTATTTTCCCCAGTTGAAAGATCCTGACTGCTTTGTATCGGGAAAGGAGGAAGATCTGTCTCTGCCTTCCCTTCAGCTAGACCATGTTTTGTTCTCTCACTTTATAAGTACCTGCATCACTGCAGTATATTTTTTCACATGGAAGCTTTCACTTCTCCATCTTTGTCCTTACCTCAAATATAAACCCAGAATTAGGCAGTCCATCCCTGCATTGTGATGCAGGATGCTGTCTGACATGTTAGAAAGTTACTTGCTCTTTATGTCTGACAAATGTGAGGTGTCTGGCTGGCTGGTCCTGCCTCCCAACAGCGCTTCCATATGCTCAAGTGATCACACAGGACATTTGGAAGCAGGCAAGAGAGAGGAGTCACTAACATTTTATCACACCAGACCATGAGAAAATTTTCCAACCGTGTAACCACTGAGCAATAAATGTGTAATAATAAAGGCTAATTTTTATTCCCCCTTTTATATTTATTTTTTTATTTTATTTTAATGAAATTTAGGAGAGCTCTCTGTCATTGTGATGGTGTCTAACCCTGGGATGCTGTGGCTACAAAATGACCAGCCTCTGCCCAGCACGGGCTCTCCCCAGAACCCCATGGACCCCCCCAGGCAGGACAGAGAACCCCAGCAACTTGAAGCCATTTTGTCTTGGTCCTGCTGCCTGCTCCTTGGGAGAAGAGAATGACCCCCAGGTCTCTACCCCCCACTTTTCAGGCAGTTGCAGAGAGTAAGGTCTCCCCTCAGCCTCCTGCTCTCCTGAGCTGCTCCTCACACAGACTTGTGCTGTCATCTCAGACCTTATGGCGGGCCCATACAAGCTGCATGGAGTTCAACAAGGACAAGTGCTGGGTGCTGGACTTGGGCTGGGCCAGTTCTTGTTACCAATGAGCTGGGAGACAGTGTGATAGAGAGCAGCTCTGGGGGAAAGGACTTGAGAATACTGGTGGTTGAAAAGCTGAAAATGAGCCAACAGTGTGTGGTCCCAGCCCAGAAACTGTGTCCTGGGCTGCATCAGAAGAGCTGTGGCCAGCAAGCGAAGAGGGGTGATCCTGTCCCTTTGCTCTGCTCTGGTGAGAGCCCACCTGGAGGTACTGTGTCCAGCTCTGGAGCTCCAGCACAAGGAGGATATAGAACTGTTGGAGAGGGTCCAGAAGAGGCCACGAGAATTATGTGAGGGCTGGAGCCCCTCTCCTATGAGGACAGACTGAGAGAGCTGGGGCTGCTGAGGCTGGAGAAGGCTGTGGGGAAACAGTGCCTGAAGGGGCTGCAGGAAAGCTGGGGAGGGGCTGTTTGCCGGGGCAGAGAGACACAGGACGAGGGGCAGTGGTTTGAAATTAGAGTGGGACAGCGTTAGGTTAGAAATGAAGAAAAAGTTCTGCCCCACGGGGGTGGTGAGACACTGGCCCAGGCTGCCCAGAGAGGTGGTGGAAGCCCCATCTCTGCAGACATTGAAGGCCAGGCTTGCTGAGGCTCTGAGCAACCTGATGTAGTGCAGGATGTCCCTGACACTGCAGGAGGTTGGACTAGATGGCCTTGGAAGGTCCCTTCCAGCCCTACGATCCTACGAAACCTGGTCCCACCTGAGGGCCTACAGGCCCCCCCCCGGCCCGGCCCGGCTTTGTCCTGTCCCTCAGCGGCCGCCGTGGCAGCGCCTGCGCGTTGCGGGCCGGAGGGCGGAGCTGCCCGCGGGCCGCAGACCCTCCGCTCCATCCCGTTCTTCGCTTTCCCGGCTGCAGCCATGGGGGACGTAAAGAACTATCTGTACGCTTGGTGCGGGAAGAGGAAGCTAATTCCGGCCTACGAGATCCGCGCTGGCGGCGGTCGGAGCCGGCAGACTTTTCTCTGTGAGGTACGAGCCCTGCCGCCACGAGGCCTACCCGTGAGGCCAGGGCCTGCCCGGGGATGCGCTGCCGTTCCCTGGCCTGTCCGGGGTTGTGGGGCCTATCCAGGGCTCTAAGACCTATCTGTGGTTGTTGGGCCTATCCGGGGCTCTAGGTCCTGTCTGGGGTTATAGTGCCTGTTCGGGGGCCCGCAGCCTGCCCGGGGCTCCGGTACCATCTCGTCGGGAGGTCTGTCGGGCGGAGGCCGGGCCTTTTGCAGCCGCAGCATCTAAGATTTTTGGTGCGTAAAACGCAGGTAGTGGGTTTGTGAGCGAAGGGAGGCCTTGCACAGTGCTCTTGGGGTGAAAATGAATGGATTTTCCACTTCTCCTCCCTTCATCTTCTCCACCGATGGCAACGCTGAGAAGCACAGTGATTCATTTGATATTAAGGAGTTGCGAAACTGAGCATTGCTGGGCTGAAGTGGTTGTGTGTGTGGTTGTGCTGCACACATCATCATGTCTGATTTCTTTAAACTCCCTGAACAATTTCCTGTGTTGTGTGATGCTCTGTAGACGAACATCTTTTGAAACTGCACTGCTGAAAAGGTAGATGTCGGCAAAACCATTGTCTTCACGGAATCGCAGGGATTGGAAGGGACCTCAGGAGATCATCTAGTCCCATCCCCCTGCAAGAGCAGGAACACCTAAACCAGGTCACAGTCACACAGGAACTCATCTAGATGTGGTTTGAGAAGGAGACTCCACAACCTCTCTGGGCAATCTGTTCCAGTGTTCTATTACAATTTTCAGTTTGATTCAGTAGCTGTGAATGTAATATAGTTACTGTTTGATTTGTAGTGTCGTTATCTCGGCAGAATAATAGTGTGTTGAAAGTGGAAGCTTGTTGTCTGGAACCTGTTAAGCAAAGTACTGGCAAAGTGTGTTGCTCGATAAGAAAATGGATGTTAGCTGCCAGTATGATTCAGCACTGAAGGAGAAATGCAGGATGGCATTAGTGGTGTATAAGAATCTGATTGATACCAGGTGGAATATCACATGCAAGTCTAGGGGTTTTTTTTTGGTTTTAAGAAGACCTAGCTATAGTAAAAGCAGCTATAAGTAAGAAGAGCCACAGTAAAAAGCTGTTCATACAATCATCAGAGTGAAGAGTAGAAATGAAGTGCTGGAAGGCTGCCCAATCTGAAGTGGAAAGGAAGTGGAGTTGTTGATTGATGTAAAAGAAGGACGATACTTGTTTAAGGCAAGAGGTAGTTGTTGCAGAAAAGCAGGTGCAAAGTGTCTGGTTGGCCTGAATTTCGAGTAAACTTCCTGTGATCAAATTTTGCTGCAGCCTGTCTGGTGAGCTAGCAGGGTGTAAAGCTGCTGCTCCAACTTGTCTCCAGTTTCATGGAATATATGGCATCTTGCCAGGTGTAATAACATGGAGCTACAGTAGAGGACACACAAGCTCACTCTTTTGTGAGGGTTTGGTATTAAGGGAGATGGAGAAAAGTGAAGCTGCGCAGTTTGCTGCTGCATGTTGGTGGTATTTTCCTCAGCAGGTTTTGGAAGATACACATAGTCTCCAAGCATGGACCATGGGTGTTTTCTTTCATAGGTATAAGGGATACTTTTAAAACCTACAGAAATATACATGTATCTAATGACATGTAACAATACATAGTGAAAGTATTTTTCCTGTTCTTACTAGGAACTGAAATTTGGTGTTTCTCTCGCTAAGGTAATTTTTTGAGATCCATTCTCATCCGTACATGCCACAGATCCATGTGGTTTTTTTGCAGGTTCGTGTGGAAGGCTATAACTATGTTGGCATGGGCAATTCCACTAACAAGAAGGATGCACAGAGCAATGCTGCACGGGATTTCATCAATTACTTAGTCCGGGTGAATGAAATGAAGAAAGAGGAAGTTCCTGCTTTTGGAGTAAGCTGCTCTTTCCCGTTACCCACAGGCTGATTTTTAATTGCAGTGCCGTGTGTCTAGTAGCATTCCCTCCCTGGGAGTTCAGTTTAGCTCTTGGGTGGAGTGAAAAAACCAAATGTGCAGGGTGTCTGCTGGCACTGATGGTCAGTTGGAGTCTATACTATGAATGCTGTGGAGTCATCTGATGAGAACAGCAACAAGTTGGTCTGCATAAATGATGAGGCTGGGGAGAATTCAGAGACCTTGAAAGGTGCAGCCTGCCTTTAAAAGCACTAAATGCTCACACCTGGGAATGATTTTTAATGCATATTACAATACATAATACAGTGTTCCTTAAAAAAACATCAGACATCTCAAAGCATACATTGAAAATTTGACATGTTTAGCTCCTCATGTGTAACAGGATCTCTTCTTTTTATAATGTTTCGTGAACCATGTGAGTATCATCAGTGGCTGTGACGTAAAAGCTGAGGAGCTGGGTAACTAACTGTCTTTACAGCAGTTTTGGAGGACAGTAAATAAAGGCTGATTTATGTATTGGGGGTGAGAGTCTTTTTCTAGTGCTTCTTTAAGGATCTATCTCTGTGATACACATAGTTCGATCAGTGAAAAAAGTGTCTCTGCCTCACTGACTTAAATAAAGCCCTGTGGTAACAGGACATAGAATGTTGCAGATGTACCTGTTGGTGTCATGGCAGTGCACAGTTCTGTAGGGCTGGGTCCTGTGTCTTGAATGAAGTCAGTTCCCTTGGATGTAAAGGGACAGCTATCAGTTATTTTACCTTGGGTGCTGAAACAATTTAAGAATCGCTGAATTTAAAGTCTGGGCTACTTTTTGTCTGAAAATCTATCTAGAGAACACCCACAAAAAGCTACATATTCCACAACAGTATTCCATGTAGTTTTTAAGGGAGTTACTTTTGGGGGTTACTGCCTTGGGTAACTATTCCATAATAATTCATGATCTCTTTAAACTGCCTGAATAATTCTCTAGCTAGAGAGAAAATATATTTGTTCTGTACAAATATTGATGTTTCTCTTTATTCTCTCTCCTAGCCTGCAACTGGTGATATCCCAGATGGTTATGATGCAGCTAGAGAAGTTACTGCTTCCAGTTCTAATTTGGGTGGGCCTCTGCCTCCACATTTGCTTCTAGAGGCTGAAACAAGTAAGACTGTGGAAACACACATTTATGCATTTGTGCATGTAATGCATACATACAAGTTTGTGTTTTGTTTTATTTTGGGTTTTTTTTTTCCCCAATACCATAATTCTGCAGACAGAACACAGTCAGAAGTCACTGTAGGTTTGAGGCAGAGGTGTGAATGAGTGTGAGATCCGAGTCTGGTTGTTTCCTGCTGAGACTGCCAGGCAGTACCTCTCCATTGCTAAGAACATGTTTTGGGGAATTATTTTGGTTTTGTGTGTTTTTTTTCCACGTGGTAGGCAATAGCCCAGGTGCAGCACCTGGAAACTCTGGCCAACATGGAGCTCCCTGGGATCGGGGCACAAATACGCAGGATTACTACACGAAGAGAGAGGAGCAAGAAGGGCAAGGGCAGGCAGTAAGTAGTCTTGTGTAATTCTCCTTTACTTTCACTCTTGAATAGGTATCTTTCACTGCCTTTTATTTCTTAACAATATTTATAATTAAGCTTGCAGGTTTCATTTGATGTTTAGCTGCTGGTTTTAACTGAAGTTACAGATTTTACCTGCTGACTTTTGACAAAGGTTACTTGTCTAAACTAAAGATGGAAAGAAATCACTCTGGATGCTGTGAATAACTGATTGTATAGTCATTTTGTGGTGAAAATTAGGAAATACTGAGGACATCTTAAAGTTTTTATGTAATACCTTTGTGATCTGTCTAGCTGTTCCTACTCTGGCAGGGGAATTGGACTAGATGATCTCTTGAGTTCCCTTCCAGTCCCTGATATTCTGTGAACCTGTGATCTTTGTTATTTTGAAATATGTAGACAAGTTGTTTAAAAGTCTTGTTGTCAGACTGTTTAAAACTAAAATCTATTAGAAAGTAGTAAATGATACTTTTTTCTTAATATTAGACATCAGTGTCAGAAGTGGACCTGAATGCTGATCTTCATGGGAATTGGACCTTGGAAAATGCCAAGGCACGCCTGAACCAGTTTTTCCAAAAGGAGAAGATTCAGGAAGATTATAAATACAGTGAAATGGGGCCTGATCACAACAGGTTTGGCAGTTTTAGACACTTTCCATGTATGAAGAGTTTGAAATATTTTTGGTGACAATGGCTTTTAATTGCAGCACTCCATAGTGCCGTTTGAGAGAGCAGTGCTCTTTGCCAGGGCCAGCAACCTCCCTACATCTTGAAACTAGGGTGGTGAAATTGGAAGGACTCTAGAGACATTCCTGTCTGATGTTTTTTCATGGATATGCAGATTTAAAATGTTTGCTGTGCTCCAGCCAACTGTTGTGAGATCGATCTGAGTGAAGGAAGCTCGATTGCTTGTGGTAATTGTGTGGCTGTAGTTGCCTTTGGGCATTTTTTAATGCTAACATTTGCTTATGTAGTTGTATGCATTAAGGACATTTAATTTATATTTTTTATTAACTTTTTTGGCAGTAGAGTTTTCTGGTGACATAATTAGTTTGATGTAATTTTACTGAAGCAATTCTGGGGGTCTTAAATTTCAGTTGAAACCAGCTGGTAATAGTCATATTTGACTTTCAGCCTATTCCATCAGAAAATTTGTATGTGCTTTTCCCAAATGAAAATAATGTGTAGTAGACTGTGCATGAAGAACTGATGACTTTTATTTTTTTAATCTCTGCTTGGATTAGTCTTTACAAATCATCATAATTTCAGGGTATTGTTACTTCTTGTGAAATGTAATTATGTTTTGTGGTGGGATACAACAGCCTGCCTGCTGCTGCTGGATTCTTGTTCAGTTTTGAGGGTTTTTTTGTGTTATAGGAATTCGGTTTCTATTGGGGTTTGAAGGTCAGTTTTCTTATTGGTCTTCTATGGGAGTCTCACTTGCAGGACTTCTGGTATTCTATTATTAAGTCTTACATTTAGAATATCTAAGTATGTTTGTGTCAAAGTTCTAAATTCTCATTTAAAACCTATCTTTAAGCCAATTCTCCATTTATGTTTTCAAGGAAGGTAATTTCTTTCATTTTAATGAGTAACATAAATAATTTGTAAAGTACTAGGAATTTAAAATATGCCAGTTACAGAAAGTGTTTCTGAGCATTTCTGTAACTTGTGGATGATTTGTGCAACTCATTTAGTTAGACCTTTTGTAGCCAGAAGCATTAAGTCCCTTATACTTGAAGGCATGTAAACATGAACAGAGTGTCGTGGCCACAGATGACAGTATGTTTCTCAGCCCATTCAGTGCTGTTCCAGAGAGCATTTCAGAGTTTCATACTTACTGTGAGTGGGAAAGCATGTTTGAGTGCTCTGGGCAGGACAGCAAAGGGGGGAGCTAACAGTCTGCTGCAGTGCTTTGGTCGGCATGCAACAGTCCTCATGGCTTCTGGCATCCCCTCAGAGCTGGCAAACTATTCAATTTAATCTCTTTGGAATGTGTATCGTGGGAGGAATAATTTAAGATGTATTTGGAGTTTTAAGAAGAGTAATAGTTGGATTTTGTTGTTTGTAGTTTTTCATTCTTTTTTTTAAGTAATGCCTGTTGCTGTGTATCTTACCAGTCTGATATTTTTTTTTAAAGGAGTGATCAGCCTTGTTCTCTTATTTTTAAGTGATTTTGTTGTCAGTTAATCATAGGCACTTACTGTAAGAACCTAGCCAGAAAATTTGGATTTGGGAACTTTATTTAATTACATCAGGAGGGTATAAATTGTAAATACAAACATGACTTTCCCACGGCACAAAGTATGAACTCAATACTAAGGACTGGGATATGACTTTTCATATTTGAGCCTACGTCAGCAGCATGGGATGCTTTTGCCTGTTCCTGGTGGAGATAGAAGCAGCGAGTGCCATGTGAGATGTGAGCAGGCTGCTGAAGCTGTGCTAAACAATCACATGGGGTTCTGCTGCAAACTGATTTCTGGTGTTGCTGTTCTCCCCGTAGGTGGAGGCTAATGACATTGAATGCTGACTGTAGGCCTGGCTGAGAAACATACTGTCATCGGTGCCTTAGTGGCTGTTGTGTCTCTGAAAGCCAGTGGCCTTTGACCCATGAAGCCACTGTGCCTGAAGGTCAGTTCACTGCTAGTACAGGAAGGAGTTCTAACTTGAAGTTTAAATCCCTCACTTAACCTTCTTTTGCTTGTTTGTTTGTAGCAGGAAGTGAAGGAAACAGATGCAAGGCTCTGCCTGCAGCTGTGCAAGTACCAAGGGATAGTTTTCAACGACTCTCTCAGTCTGATAAAGCCCAGTCACACATCTTGAATCACTTTTACCAGCTTAAATCCTGTCTTACAAGGATTTGGCTTTCATTTTTAACCTATCCAAGTATATGCTTAAGTTTGAGATTCTTAAAAACATGGATCTTGGTTGCATTGTACTCTGTCTACAAACATTTTTCTCATTTTTTTTCCAAGCATAAATGAATACACCAGATGATCACTGAATGGTTTTGCTACATCCCTACTAGGCAAACTCTTAGATTTGCTGCACAGAATTGCTTTTGACTATGTGCTGTGCCAGAGTATGGCAATAAGGCCTTTTTAAAAATGCAGGTATTCTACCACCTGTGCAGATATGTTCAGTGGCCTTTGCCCAAATGACCTGGTTTAATTTTGTCTGTGCTCTGAGCCAGCCAAACGTACAGCAGAAACCAGGGTAAACATTTTAAATGTTGCATCTCGTAATAAACCCAGGCTACTAGTGAGTATGCTGCGGGGTGCAGTTGATGGCAGAGTGCTAACATTAAATGAACAGGCTATCTTCTTTATAATTGTTGCCTTAAACATAGATTCCAAAGAGCGTATTTCCTAATAACAAGACTTTAATTTTAATGCTGAACAGTGACATTTGCAGGACTCTTAATGGATCTACATGTATGGATGGAATGCCTGTTACCTACTGCCTTGGGGTTGAATGTAGTATTTTATTACTGCATTTAAAAAATATTACTGCAGTAGAATTTTACCTTTGCCAGGGATAAGTTGAGAGTCTCTGACTCAGGACACAGAGATCTTTGCCTAGAAAAATTGGAAAGGGTTGCTATTTTTGCAGTGTTGGTGTCTGCTATTGATAATTGTACCTTTGTGCTTTTTCCTTCTCTTACAGGAGCTTTATGGCAGAAATGACCATTTATGTGAAACAGCTGGGCAGAAGTAAGTGCTCCTGTTTTTTGTTGCCTTAGAAAGCGATGGGTGTTGATACACAGGAATAGGTTGCTGTAGTGGTGTGTTGGGGCCATTTCTAGAGACGGAGGGGCATGTTTGTTTCCCAACATGGTACCTATTTTCTCTCTGCTGTGCTCCTTTTGTTCTGCTCCTTGTCTGTCACTTGCATCTGCTGACATTTCTTTTACCAAGAAATAGATACTTGTGAAATACAGTACATTTTTGTTTAATTACTAGTTCGTCATATACCTGAACAATGCAGTTGTGTAGTGTGTTCCTGGGCAGTGGCCCCTCTACATACATACAGCTTGCTGTGAAATCTGTACAGAGTTGCTGGAGGGTTGACAATAATCACCTACCAGGACCTCCCCAGAAGTCAGTAAGTAACACACCACAGTTAGCCTGAGTCACTGATGGAAGGGCCTGATTGGATTTTGTGTTGCAACTCTGAATTTATCAGGATTTGAGACTCTTTCCATGAAACCTCACCTGTGTGAGCAAACACAGAATCTGCTTCAGAAGAGTTATGTGGAAGCTGCATGAATCATTAGCTACTACAGCTCTGAACTTTGTGTGCTGCAGGGATTTTCAGCCGTGAGCATGGATCGAACAAAAAGCTGGCAGCACAGGCCTGTGCCCTCTCCCTGGTCAGACAGCTCTTCCACCTGGGCGTCATAGAGCCTTATTCAGGACTGACTAAGAAAAAAGGAGAATCGGTGAGTTTGGTAGAAAGTAGTCTCTTAAAAGATTAGTTTTTTCAAAGGTGGAAGTTTGCCCTAAGTGTTCAGCAGCCTCTGAGTTAATAATAATTTTCATTCTGTAGACCAGCAATTGCTTCTGGTCTGGCCAGTGATTTGGATCAGAAATGTAACTCTGTGTGTATGTGAATAGAGCAGCAAAATAGCTTTACAGCTTATGAAATGAATTTGTAATAAGTGCTTTCTCTAGTATAAATTTTCTAGAAGTTTAAAGACTTGTATTTATAGGACAAACAATTATCAATGTATTTTGTTTTATTCTCTGGCATGTTAGTTTTATTTGGGAATGTTTTTCTCTGAAATTAAACTCAGATATTTAAATTAGTCTTTGAATTCATGTTGGATGAAAAGTTAGCAAAATGTTTTGACAATGTGAATTTGAACTGATGGTTCTATTTGGCCTTATTTAACTGGAAACCATTGGATGGTTCAGTGTGCTCTCAGGTGACTTGTATTTCAAACTTCAGTTGTTTGTGTGTATATCAACATTTAGTTTTTACACATTTAATAGGTGGAACCCTATGACGTGTTGATGTCTCCTGACTTAGAGAATCAGCTGCAAAACATTATACGGGAGCTGTCTCTGGAGATTGTGCCTCCGGTGAGTGTGTGGTTCAGAATCTCCAGTGTTTAACATCAGGCCAGCTTGTTTGATAGATGTATTCTTCCTTGCTCACTCTGCTTTTGGATTCACAGCCTGAAGATCCCGATAATCCAGTTGCAATTAATGTTGGAAAGCTGGCCTATTTTGAACCATCGCAGAAACAAAATCATGTGGGAGTTGTTCCATGGTCACCACCTCATTCCAACTGGAACCCTTGGACAGGCTGCAATATTGATGAGGGTCCTCTGGCAAATGTAAGATTCTTTGTTTTCCCCGTGTTTCTGGAACTTTTAAATGCTTTTTGGCCCCCAGGAATTAAAGTGTGAACTATTCCAAAGGAGGAAACAATCCACTGATAACATTTCTTCCCTTTTTGACCTAGAGGAAGGGAAACTTTCCATTGGTAGGAGTTCTTTGTATTAATGTTCTGTTGGGTTCTTGAGCAGCAGTGTCCTGCATGTTCCAGTTCTTTGCTTTATTTCACTTTTTGCCTGCTGTAGTTAAACCCTTTCAGAGTTCTAATTGAAATGACAGGGTAAGTGCATGGGCACTTCCATTATAATTTGCCAGTCTCTTTCCTATGTTTCCATGCTAGGACCTCCTTGCAGGAGAAACTGCTCCAAGCTGCTGTCACTACTCAGTCAGCCTGTTTGCTTTATTTGATCTCTTCTAGTTCTGTTCAACACAAAAATGAAGAGCAGCAATGTGACATGGTAAAATGAGGAAGAGGGAAGAAAATACTAGATTGCCAAGTTCAGAGGCACAATTTGGGCACTGGTGTAACCTGGTCAGAAAAGACTCCCAGGGCAGGAGCTTCAGTTTGTACAGCAGGGAACCCGAATCTTTATGACCAAAATAATAGTTTAATACTTCTTTTAACTGTAGCTTTTTCCATAAATTACATTGGTTATTGTATATTAGTTGAAAACAAAAGGAACCAATCTAAATTTTAGTATTGTTACCTGAAATATGCAATCAGTGTATTTTCAGGAAATGCAAATCGAGCTTTAAATCTCCTTATGATTTGTATTTACTAGTCGTGGTGCAGCTAACCTGTAAAGTAAAGCCAGTTATCCCTTTGGTAACAAAGTTGAGTTTCTTTAAAATTCCTTCTTAGTTGTAACAGGATAGTTGCCAGATGAATGTCCCTCTCTGCTCACTTTTCCCTTTTCAGCTACTGTTCCGTGGGTGGGTGTGTGCTTGCCTTACATCATTCCATACTACAAAATGAACATCAGAATATCTCATTGGCTTACTATTGAATAGAATGTGTTTCTCAAGCAGTTATTGTAAATAGTAATTCTTTTTCAATATTTTGGATCTTTCTCAAAAACCTCTGAGGTTGGCTATTGTAATCCATTACTTGCTGAAATAAATGAAATTGAATAGCTCATAGGCATTACTGATGTCTTGGGGTTATGGAGGAAATGATCCTTTACTGATATTTGTTGGTGTGAATGGTTTCATATTGATGTTGTGCTATAGATCAGCAGACAGCAGGGTGAGACAGCTTCCAAACAATATCTTGTGTTTGCAGCTCACTCCGGAGCAAATCAGCATGGATTTGAAAAGTGATTACTTGTACCGCTTGGAGCAGGATGTGGAATTTCAAAGGGTAAGTGTGCTGCCTGTAAACAGGGTGGGCTCATGCTAGTCTTCATCTTCCAAAAGGTTAAATTTCTTATACAAGAGTGTAAGACTGGATTTCAGTAGTAATGCCAACTTTCTGGAAGAGTTGTGTGTTACACTGGGATGGTGTGTGGGGACGTGTTGTGCTGTGAAAAGTCAAAAATAGAAGGCAGGATTTTTTCTCAGTGACCTCCAGTGACAGGACTTGGGGCAGTGCATGCAACCTGGAACACAGGAGGTTCTACAGGAATCTGAGAAAGAACTTTTTCACAGTAGGGGTGACAGAACAGTGGAACGGGCTGCCCAGGGAGGTCGTGGAGTCTCCTTATATGGAGATGTTTGAAAGCTGTCTGGATGCGTTCCTGTGTGATCTAGTCTAGGTATTCCTGCTCTGCTAGGGCGATTGGACTAATTGATCTCTTGAGGTCCCTTCCAATCCCTGACATTCTGTGATACCTGGTTTTCCCTTTGTTTAAGCAACACCTGTATAGAACAGTGAAGCAAAATATGGACTTCTAGCAGGTTGGTTTGATTTTGGAAGCTGTTTGGAAATACTCTGGATTTTTTCTTTTTTTTTTTTAATTTTTCCAGATCCAACAAGAGAGAGACACCTTACCTGTGAAGACTTTTGAAAATGAAATTCTGGAAGCAGTCCGTTACAATTCAGTTGTTGTGATTCGTGGTGCCACTGGTTGTGGCAAAACCACCCAGGTTCCCCAGTATATCCTGGATGAATACATCAGGTCCGACAGAGCAGCCGAGTGCAACATAGTCGTCACACAGGTGCGCAACATGTTACAAATGCAGCTAACTTTTGTCATCATGTTCTAGAAATCATCTCTGAGGGTATGCCAAGAAATCAGATTGTCACTACAGGGCATCATTCATCACTCTTCAGTACAGCGTGTGATAGAAACCTCATCATTACTGTTTATAAATATGGAAAGGGTGAATTTCAGGAGGATGGAGCCAGGCTCTTCTCAGTGACCTTCAGTGATAGGATTCAGGGGCAGTGGGTGCAAACTGGAACACAGGAGGTTCCACAGGAATCTGAGAAAGAGCTTTTTCACAGTAAGGATGACAGAACACTGTAACAGGCTGCCCAGAGAGATTGTGAGGTCTCCTTCTCTGGAGATGTTCAAAACCCATCTGGATGCCTTCTTGTGGGACTTGATCTGGGGGTTGCTGCTCTTGCAGAGGGATTGGACTAGATGATCTCTTGAGGTCCCTTCCAATCCCTGACATTCTGTGATTCTGTGTGTATATTTTCATTTGGAGTTTTGTTCTTGGGATGATCTGGCTTGTACCTTGTCCAGGTGAAAACTTGGCAGACTGAGGGGAAGCAGTTTGGCAAATGCCAGCTGATAGTTCCTGTATATCTTTGTATCCCTGTATATCTTTGTATCCCTCCCCTCTCATTTTAAGTACAGAATTAACCCCCAGAAGAAAAAAACCAACTGCTCGAGGTATTACCATTTAATGACTGCTTTTGTAAGGGAATCTGAGGATGGTAATTTACTTTCTTTTTTCAATGGTGTTACAATAAACTGAAAAAAATTTAAATCATTAAGCTATAGAAAACTTGTTGATCCCTCAGCCTCGGAGGATCAGTGCTGTATCCGTGGCAGAGCGTGTGGCTTATGAGAGAGGAGAGGAGCCTGGGCAAAGCTGTGGCTACAGCGTGCGCTTCGAGTCTGTGCTTCCACGGCCTCATGCCAGTGTCATGTTCTGCACTGTAGGTCTGTATTGTTTGGTTTGTTTTTGAAGCTTCTTAATTATAGGCCTGTTAATTCTTTCAAGCCACCAGCCTTAAAACTTTCAGAAAATATGTTTTAAATATTTACTTTTTTTGATAGAATAAGGTTTCTGATGCACAGTTGGGCATAGAAAGGTTAAGACTGTTATTCAGAAGTATGATAATGCAGATGTGATACCACTGAAAAATAGTATCTTAAAAAGATAAAATTGCCACACATTGACTGTCCTTAAAAGATGTAAGCAGTATTTGGGGGGAAAGAAGAAAGAGTCTCTCTAGCATTACACCCTCCCATCACTTTTGTAGCTGGAAGTGCAGCAGTCAGAGACAGGGCTGTAAAAGTAGCCTTCAGACTTCTGTATGTTTAAACCAGTGCAGTGAGATGGGAGGCAGGGAAGACTGGGCTGTTACCTTCATGAATGTTTAATGGTATTTCTGTTTAAGGTGTTCTTCTGAGGAAGGTGGAGGCTGGGATCCGTGGCATCAGTCACGTTATTGTTGATGAGATCCATGAGAGAGATATCAATGTGAGTCATCTGGGGATCACCATCCTGTTCCTCTTTGTGTTTCTGTTCTGCTTAATTTCTCCAAGTGTCCTTTTGTAATAGTAATGTGAAAGGAAACTATGTTTCACTAATCGCCATATGTGTGAAGTTCCATCCTTGAAAAGGTTGTTAAAAATTCTTCTCTTAATGACTCTTTACTTATTAGAAGAGCAAGGACTTATGCTTAGTTGCTGCATGATCTCTTTTGCCTGTTAGGATCTTTTCTTGTCCTCCCCATCTTTGGAAGGTTAGAACCCTGTGGTACAAGCCACTTGTCTAACTCTGGAGTATGTTGTCTGCTAGTTTTATTTTGGAGTACTTTACTACTAATGATGTTATATCACCATAACACTGGTGTTACAGAAGCTGCCAATTTTGACAATGACACATTTCAATTTGGACAGAAATAAAAATGCAGCAATTTTAAAAACAGAATCAGGAGAGGGACTGTGTGTGACTTAAATAATGGGAAAAGTTTTATGTGCCTTTGTTTCTTCTGTATAGTTTTTCATACCAAGAGTGAGAGAAAATGCTGAGTTTTTACATGCTTTTTAGGCTTGTTTGACAGAATCTGGAGACTTGTATAGAACAAATTGGAATGCAGATTTTTCTGATTTCTTCATCTATTAAGTGTACATCAATGATGTAAAATATAAGTAGTCAGATTTCAAATTAGATTGGAATTTTATCTGTTGAACTAGGGGCCTGCCTAACTGCATGATAAAACTAAACAAATATCATGCTTAAATAGAACTATAAAACTTTGTATAGAATTGCACTGAGTCATTCCTATTCCGTTTGTGAACTATTGCTACTTTAGACATAAGCCAAATTTAAAAGACCTTATGTTTTACTGCTAGGAAGGAAGCAAGCTATTTTTGAATTTTTTTTCTTTAGTTTGTTTCAGTCTGGAAAACCTAAAATTTACTTATGCCAGGAGCTGGAGTGTTTCCAAAATAAAGCCCTGACAACTCTTTCTGTGTCTAGAATGCTGTTGTAATAATGGTTACTTCTCCTGCTCAGTAAATGAATGTCTGTGTTACTCTTTCTGGTCTCCAGGGAAGATGTTGCATCTTATGGGTAGGAAATTAATGCTGCTTTTAATCTCTTTATATGCAGACTGACTTTCTCCTGGTGGTGCTGAGAGATGTAGTTCAGGCATATCCTGAAATCAGGATTGTCCTCATGTCTGCCACGATTGATACCACTATGTTTTGTGAATACTTCTTCAACTGTCCTATCATTGAGGTCTATGGTAGAACCTTCCCTGTCCAAGGTAAATTGCTGATTGATCTTTCAGGAACTGTTTTATTTCATGCTTTAAAATTAGAGGTTCTGCAACACATGTGTTTCTTTTGGACTGGCATGTCTTAGAAGTGTGGCTTCTAGTGTCACTCTTGGTAACCATTGCTTGCCTCTGCTTGTAGATTATTTTCTGGAAGACTGCATTCAGATGACTAAGTTCATTCCTCCACCCAAGGAAAAGAAGAAGAAAGATAAGGATGATGACAATGGGGAAGATGATGACGTATGTTTCACATTTTTCATAGGAAGAATGTTAAGATGCTAGCTCAGGTGTAATTCATTTGACATTATTTGTTGAACTTAAACTTAGCACCCAAGAAATAGAACTGCCCTTGTAAACTGAAGAATTTCTTCTTTGTTGAAGGTAAAATTCTCATGGTTCATCACCTGCTTCTGTATAAAGGTAGAACTGCAGTGCTTTAACAGTGAAAGGGCTGGTAGTCTTGGCAAGAGACATGAATATAGGAATATGAGCTTGGTGATAGCTTTTTCAGGGTGATATTTTAGATTCTCTCCCTCCTTTCTCTTGTGATTGATACTGGTAGTGCTTACAGGTGTTGTCAAGTAACTGTTACTTTCCTGATAAAGATTTTAATTTGTAGGTATAAAACTACTGTTAGGTCAGTTACTTGAAATTTTAAGAAGTAATTGGTTTTTCTTGAGCAAAGCATTTTTTTGTGCTTATTCTGTTATCCCTATTCTTCGGAAAACCATTAAATTCCTTTGATGGCTTCCTGCTGCAGATTTATATTGAGTTAAGCTCAGTGAAATGAAATTGTAACTCCATTCTTGTATTAGAAAGGTGGACAAACAGGACTTGAATTGCTGACTGTGAGTCATTTTGTGAGCTATGCCAGAGGTGGTGTTTCCTACCCACACCTCTCATTTTCCTCTCTGCCTGGCAAGCCAGTCTCCACAGGGCAAGAAGTAACTTCATTTGTATGACTTTCTTTGTGTTTTTTTGGATTTTTTTCTTTCTTCATAGGCCAATTGCAACCTTATTTGCAGTGACGAATATGGTCCAGAAACAAAACACTCTATGGCTCAGCTGAGTGAGAGAGAAACTTCATTTGAACTCATTGAGGCTCTGCTGATTTATATCAAGACCCTGAATGTCCCAGGAGCTGTGCTTGTTTTCTTGCCTGGCTGGAACTTGATATACACAATGCAGAAGCATCTGGAGATGAATCCACGTTTTGGTATGAGCAGCTTTTTCTAGTACAGTTCATCTGCTCTTCCAGAGAAACTCCTGAATGCATAAATAGGAGTTAGCTGAGGTGGAGAAGGACTGATTTGTCATGAAAATTAGTGGTTTGAAGTGATTATGTTGTGGAAAGAAGAAAATGAGATTTGCACAGTAAGAGTTACTGACCTTGCATTCATTTTGTAGGAAGCAACCAGTATAGAATCCTGCCTCTACATTCCCAAATTCCTCTGGAGGAGCAGCGTCGAGTGTTTGATCCTGTGCCTCCTGGAGTGACAAAGGCATGAGCAGCTTCTCTTTGTGTAGTGTAACATGCTTTGTTCTGTTGTGCCTTTGTGGATTGCACTGCTGACTTTTAAAATACAATTTATGTAGTTTATCTTGTAGTAGTTAATGTAGTTTATCCTTCATTTTTTTCCAACCATTTCAATATTCATTTTCTGGTTTTATAGGTTATTTTATCCACCAGCATTGCAGAGACTAGCATTACCATCAACGATGTGGTCTATGTTATAGACTCCTGCAAGTGAGTTTCCTGAAGTAGCTTTTTGTTTTTTAAATCTTTTACTTTGGAATGCAAAAAGGGTTTTCTGAACACAGAGAGATGCCTTGTGTTCCTTTAGTCCCAGAGCTGAGTTTGGGGACTCTCACTCACTACAGACAAATTTGCATTGTTTTTAGCCATTGAGTGCAGTTAGGAAGCACGTTGGCATTTCAGTGGGCTGGCTTTGGTGGGCTGAGGTCACGGTGGCACAATTCATGTGAAGTGTCACTAGGTCTCCACGCATATTTGAAATATGTTGTCTGCCACATTAACATTGCAGACAGTGTATAACTAAGGGAAAAGAGGGGGATTTCTGTAGTCTTTTACAGACCCTGTCTTGCCTTGTGTGCTCTCAGTAATGCCATAAGAATTTTAAGCTTTTGAGAGAGTTGTGGAAACTTCATTCTGTCTATAGCTTGGGGCAGCACTTTGTAACCAGAGTGTGAGGCTGTACCTTCCCTTGCAAACAGATGGCTGACTAGGCCAAACTTAGCTACTCAGACAGGAGTACTTTGCTGTTTAAAAAGTGTTGCTACAAGGAATAAAATAAGGACTGATTTGTCAGGGCTTAAGATGGAGAACATCTAATCTTCAGGTGGTTTTCTTTTCTGTGACAGACAAAAGGTGAAGCTGTTCACTGCTCATAATAACATGACAAACTATGCCACAGTCTGGGCATCAAAAACTAACTTGGAGCAGCGCAAAGGAAGAGCTGGACGTGTCCGTGCTGGATTCTGTTTCTATTTGTGCAGCAGAGCTCGCTTTGAAAGGTGAGGCTGTGCTTTAGAAATAACCTCAGAGACTCTGCCAGAGCCATGCTGTGCTACTTCTACTCAAACTGGGGAAATATATTCAGGAAGCACAGAGAGGAGATACATGTAATCAGTTCTCTCTGGAATTCATGGTTGTCTTAGTTCTTTCACTTAAAAAAAAAATCACATGCTTTTACACAAACTAGGAGGTGGACAAATAGTTCATGATTTTATTATTAAGAAATTCACTGCAACCTACAGAACCTCACAAGAGAAAAATTATACTGCTTTATGATTGAGTCAAGGCAGAAAAAGGCTTTGTGATGAGGATAAGGCTATATTCTCCTTATGACCTGGCATTTTCACCTAACTAGCAGTTTTGTCATGTAGATGGTAAAAAGCAAGGAAGACAGATGTTACATTTCCCTCAGTCCCCCTCCTGTTGCTACTGAACTACTGCTCTAGCACCTTCCTCCTGCTGAAACTTCCACTTCTCCTTTGTGCCAGGCTGTTTCTCAGTTACTAGAGCTGTGGAAACTTTTCTGCTGTTTGCAGAAGTCCAGCCAGCAGTTATGCTCCATGTTTGATCTCTCTCATGAAAGGTTCAGTGCCTGTCTCTCACATGGTGGTTAAAGCATAACTGTGTTTGATGTTCAGCTTTTTGTGACCTCTGAGAGCATCAGTTAATCAAAACCTCTCCTTAAATTGCTCAAATGTATTTGGGTCTGCTGTCTAGTGCAGTGGAGTGATTTTAATTAAGATTTTTGACAATGAACTGATTTAGGCTACTGAAGTAATGGCACTTCATGAGTTAGATTAACTCTTTCCCAAGAACAAAAAGCAAAATATGTTAGCTCCATTGTGCCTAGGGAGGAAAGAGCATGTGCAGAGAATCTTACTAGGGTTACCATTGAAGTCTGGTGCCAGCTGAATATGGAAGTGGTTTGAAACCTCTTCTAGCTGCCTGGCGCTCTGTGCAGTGAGCTCCTAAGAGTTGGTATTTCAGCCATTGAGGTAACAGATCACCAGTCATACTGTGCTACAGACTGGAATGCTCCATCTGTTTACATGAGGTCTTTTTCTGGTAGCATCCATTTTCTCGGTGATGAAAGCAGAAGTATGCTGGAGGAGCTGGGTGGTTTGGAGTCGATAGAAGAACAAATAGAGTCAGACTTGAACACAAGGCAGGCTGAAAGCAGACTGTCTGTCTAGGGAAAGGAGGACTTTCCTCAGCAATGCAAGAGATAATTGTGAGGGGGTAAGTGCAGGGCTGGAAGCAGCCATGCTGCACATCTGGCTGCAGCTGTGCAGACTCTCTATCTGGTCATCTTGTGCTAGAAACCACACCAGATGGTAGAGATCTGAGGGCTATGCCCTCTGTGCACATCCATTGTAAATTTTCCCTGCGATAGGAATTGAGAAGCACAGGACGTAAATACTGGCAGGAGAGCCTAAGTTACAGGGACACAGTGAGAGCTCATGGATTAGTTGGATGAGCTGCAGTTTGTGCTGATGGAATGACCCATGATGGTGATCAGAGCCAGTGTTCAGCAAAACATGGGCTTTTTTTGTTCTCTTCTCATCCCAGACTTCAAACTCATATGACACCGGAAATGTTTCGGACGCCACTTCATGAAATTGCTCTGAGCATCAAATTGCTGCGTCTGGGAGGAATTGGTCAGTTTTTGGCCAAAGCCATTGAGCCACCACCTTTGGATGCAGTGATTGAAGCAGAGCGCACACTGAGAGGTATGGCTCATCCAGGAGGCTGTATGTTAATGAAACTGACTCCAGTGATTTCCCCTGTTTAATGATCACTTACAAAACATCTACAGTTAGACTGTGTGGTAGCATGCTGTCTGAAACAGCAAGGTGTTTCCTGCATGTGTTGTGTGGGTGGCAGTGTCTTTTGTAGCCAGAGAAATACTTTAATTCCCAAGTGGAGTGTCATTCCTTTAAGAAACTTGAGCCTTACAGCTTCAGGCTTGTTTTGTTGTTTTCCCAGCAACATGCTGGCTTCCAGCTTCCTGTTGTCCAGCTGTGGCATCGCTGTGTATGACACAAACTCAGCCCAGTGCTTAAGGCATTTACCAAACTATTCTAAAAGTACTGCAAAAGAGCTATCAGTGGCCTGTTGTGTAATTACCACCTCCTACACTTCATTGACCCAAGGTGTCAGTATTTTGTCAAGTAATTAAACCTCTAGGTTTTGAAAATGCAAGTGTCAATGTACTGCTGAAACAGAAGAACCTGAGGAGGGATTAGGCTGCCTCTCTGTTTCCTTCAGGGAACAAACTAGAATATGAGTAAAATGAAGCAGGGAGGAAGCCTAAATTTATGTTATGTGTCCAGTTCTGGAGCCCTCAACATAAGAAGGACATTGAGCTGTTGGAGTGGGTCCAGAGGAGGCCACAAAGATGATGAGAAGGCTGGAGCACCTCCCTTCTGAGGACAGGCTGAAGGAGTTGGGGTTGTTGAGCCTGGAGAAGAGAAGGCTCAGGGGGACCTCAAAGTAGCTTCTCAATACCTGAAGAAGGTTACAGAAAGGCTGGGGTAGAACTTTTGAATAACTTCCAGGATGGCTGGACTAGGAATAGTGGATGTAAATTGGAAGAGGGGAGATTCAAACCAGATAAAATAAAGAAATTCTTTCCTGTGAGGGTGGTGAGACACTGGAAGAGGCCAGGCTGGATGAGGCACTGAGCAATCTGGTCTAGTGGGAGGTGTCCCTGCCTATGGCAGGGGGGTTAGAACTAGATGATCTCTAAGGTCCCTTCCAACCCAAACCATTCTATGTTTTAAAGGGATTATCTCAAATCTCAGTAGGCTTTGCAAATATCACTAAATAAGCACTTACAATTTCTAACTGAAATAGCTGATTGTTGATTTTTATAAAAAATTGTCCAAAAGGCCTATATTGCTTATATATTTTGCAAACCAGAATGAAAAATATAGCTAAGGATATTTATTCTTTCTGACCTAAAAATTGCTAGTGCTTATCATTGCACTACAGTTAAATGCTGTTTATTCCATGAGGTAGAAATTAAGTAAATTAGATCAAATATGGGGATTTGGAAAAAGTTTACTAGTGTAGTAGTTTACTTCTGTACTACAGAGGTAAACTGAAAAGAAATGGAAAAGTATGTGCAATTCAATAGTAATTATTTTCATTATGGAGAATGTTTTAATCTGTAAAGCTAAATAAGAATTTGTCTATTTGACTTTGGAAAAATCAGGTTGGTAATTTTGTAAACAATATTAAATTTAAATATGGGTGGGGTTCAGTTTAAACACATTAAAACTGAATTTCTTATTGAAGGATTCCTGGGATTAACTCAGTCTCTTTGATAATAAAAAATTTTCTTCTAGAGCTTGATGCCCTGGATTCCAATGATGAGTTGACACCTCTTGGAAGAATCCTGGCCAAACTTCCCATTGAACCTCGTCTTGGCAAGATGATGATAATGGGCTGTATTTTTTAGTAAGTCTCGATGGACTTTTTCTTGTTTCTCTTGAGTTTCTGAGCTTCTAGACATGCGCTCTACAATAGAAAAAACAGTGTATCTAGGTAGGTGGTAAATGGGGTTTGCTGGGACTAGGAATCTGAATATTCACAGGAGCAAAGGATTGATAATCTACAGTGTAGAGAATGAAGCAGAAACAAAATTCAGAGTTAACTGTAGGGGAACAGTCAAATCTGGGACCCTACTTAATTGAGATGGCTGTAGAGCCTTTTCTCTAGGAGCAGATGGTGTATGGATGGGGGCAAGGGGAGGGAAGACAGGCGTGAACACTTGCTGTTTAGAAATTGGATCTAATTTAGGATCCTCTTCCTGTGAAGTGTTTCTGTGAAGAAATGATAGTTAAGGACCAAATTATGAAGGTCTCTAGTGGAGAAGTGTTCACTGGAACAGCCTGGAAGAGCAGTACTGGGAATAAACCCAGAATGAGCCCAATTCTCACATCTTGTGTGGTTTCTTTCAGTGTGGGAGATGCTGTTTGTACCATCTCTGCAGCCACCTGCTTCCCTGAACCCTTCATCAATGAAGGCAAACGCCTGGGCTATGTCCATAGAAATTTTGCTGGGACCAGGTTTTCTGATCATGTTGCTTTGCTCTCTGTCTTCCAAGCCTGGGATGATGCTAGGTACGTTGTCTTGGCACAACATTTGATAGGAAACTCTAGGCAGGTTTGTGACCAGATGAGATATGTCAGTGAGCACTGTGACCTGTGGGCACTTTTCCTGCTCTCTAACAGACTTCTGATTCACTCTGTTTTTTAGAATGGGCGGTGAAGAAGCAGAAAAAAGATTCTGTGAACACAAAAGACTCAGCATGTCTACTCTTAGAATGACTTGGGAAGCAAAAGTCCAGCTGAAAGAGATACTTATTAGTTCTGGCTTCCCTGAAGGTGATTCTGCATGGCTATAGTAATTTATTAATGGTATTTTTCATTCTGGGAAGAGAAACAGTTAACCAAGGTAATCCGTGATGATCACATAAGCACGGAGGTCTGTAGTGGATTTGCCATAAAGCTGTTCTGCTTTTACAGCTACGTTCAGATGAAGTTTTAGTGCTGTATCATTCCCTCATAAACGAGGGAAGGAGTGATGGCTGTGGTGCAGCACAGATTCTGGAGGCTGAGATTAGGGCTGCAGCATGAAAAATCCATTAACAAATTGTCCTTGGAGAATTGCCTCCCTAGTTTTCTTTCTCCTTGGCTTGTTGCATATCCAAAATGTGCACATCCAAAAGTTGACCAGATTCTGAATTTATCTAATGTTGCTGAGTACCTTGCTTGGTGAACTGGCATGGCTGGCTGGGTTCATCTCCCCATCTTTTAATCTTGTTTTTATTTTTCCTTATATGTTTTGGGTTTTTTTTCTTTCTTTCTTTCTTTTTTTTTTTTTTCTCCACATGCTGTTAGTATCATTGTTGTGTTTATGCTTAACTTTATTTCTGGGCAGGATGACCTGAAAACAAGCCATCAGAGACTCTGGGGAGGTTTGTAACAAATAAACTAATGAAAACATCCATTTTGACCTCCCTTGAAAAATGACAGGAAACACACTGTGGTACAGCATATTCTGGGCAAACCTCTTTCTCTGTTTTTGTAGAGCTTGGATGAGAAAAATACCTCTTTATAGTAGTATTTTTCACAATTTACTTTCCATTAATAAGTTGAAAATGAGGAATTAAAATCCTTTGAGTGCGGGGATGATTAGAGAACAGCTGATAGAAAAAGTAAACTCTACACCACTCGTGGGTGTGAGACAGTCTTCTCTTCTCTGTCAATAGATTGTTTGATGACTCAACCGTTTAACAACACTGGACCAGACAACAATCTGGATGTTGTAATCTCCCTGCTTGCTTTTGGGTCCTACCCCAATGTCTGCTACCACAAGGAGAAGAGGAAGATTCTCACCACTGAGGGGCACAGCGCACTCATCCACAAGTCCTCTGTCAACTGCCCTTTCAGCAGCCAGGATATCAAGTACCCCTCACCTTTTTTTGTCTTTGGAGAAAAGGTAAAGGCACTGAATTTGTTCGTGGTCACTTGCTGCCAGGTTGCCCAGGAGGCTCTTTTTGGTAAAAAAAGCCATAAGAGGAAAGATAACTGAGTAGTGTTTGGCTTGTTTGGGTTTTTTGGTTTTGTTTTTGTTGGGTTTTTTTGGTTTTTTTCAAGCACGTGAATCTTATATGGTCACTCAGCCTTTACAGGAACTTTCCATCAGCCAGCTTCAGTAGAAGTGGAGCTCATGGCTGCAGTTCTGAGAGGCTTGTGAAGAGAGCTGGGTCATAGACCAAATTATTGTCTAAAGTATTACCCTATTTGGGAGGTTGCTTTAGGAGCTCTTCTGTGCTGAGGCACTAGAGAATTTCTGCCCTGACTGCTTTTGCTGCTTATGAATTCAGAGGGAAAATAGGAACTTGTAACATGGCAGCAGGGTGCTCCCTGTCTGGTGTTTACGTAGTTTGTCAGCTCCTGAGGACACCTCCCATTTCCCAAGCATCTCAGGAAATCCCTGAGGTGCTTTCCCTGGGTTGCATTGTCCGCCCTGCTCAGAATTACAGCGTAGGCTGAGTTTTATATCCTTAGTCATTTTTATTGACATGCATCATTTTAGTAATGGCAAATAATCCACTTTGTTGTTCATAAATGAAATTTTGACTCCTTTGGGTAGTGGCTGAGGGCTTATCTCCAGCATTGGGATTTTCATGTTCTTAGTTCTGCCCTGTGTGAGACTTTGCCTCTTCACCCCTTATGACTAGATCCCAGCTGGGCCAGAGCTCCACTGCCTCTGTGAAGTGAGTTCCCCTAAAAATGCCCAGAGACATAAAAAGTGATGCTTTATTACATCAAAATACTTTTGGGAAACTAAGCATAACTAAGATCTTCTAAGGGGCTGAGGCAGTGACTGGGTGGGACAGGGGTGAAGGAAAAGTTTCTCACTGAAAGGTGAGGCTCTCTGTGTCTGGCTGCCTGCTGTGCTCAGCAGCATCTCTGTCCTGCAAGTCAAAACTCTTTGTCACAGCTATTTTTCTGCCACAATTTCCATCTTCTGGCAGCTTCTCTCTTTTGTGTGCATGTGGTTTGTTTTGGGCAGGAGCAAATCATCTCCCTGAGGACAAGCAAGTCCATGGAATTCAGCCCCTTATGCTCCCTTTGTGCTCCTGTGTAAAGGGAATGGGGGAGAGGGGCAGGATTCAGGGTGGGAGGCTGAAATCCTAAGTGCCACTCTTCAGTCTCTCACCAAAATGAAGGCAGCAGCCTGGGTAGCAGCACTGTTTTCTCTGGCTTAGGTCCAGTGACTTCTGATTGCCCAAGTGCTCATTAAGGGATGAGCTTAAGGGCCTGTTTCTCTAAAAGGATAAAGAGGGCTGGTTTCACAGACATGGAGCACTTTCCAAATTTACACCTGTACAACTTGACCACAAGAGCAACATAGAAGCTTTTCATCCCACCCCAGCCATAAAAAGGTGGGAATGTAATTGAGCTGTGCCTTGGTCGTTGGTAGGATGACAAAGAATGAGATGGCTCTTGCAGAGTGCAATTGTAGAATCATAGAATAGTTCAGGTTGGAAGGGACCTTAAAGATCATCGAGTTCCAACCCCCCTGCCATGGGCAGGGACACCCCCCACTAGATCAGGCTGCTCAGTGCCTTGTCCAGCCTGGCTTTAAGCACCTCCAGAGAGGGGGCATCCACAACCTCTCTGGGCAACCTGTTCCAGTGTCTCACTGTAAAGAATTTCTTTCCTATATCTAGCCTGAATCTACCCCCTTACAATTTACATCCACTATTCCTAGTCCTCCCATCACATATCCTATTAAAAAGTCCTACCCCAGCCTTTTTGTAGGACCCCCTCAGGTATTGATAAGTTACTCTGAGGTCCCCCCTGAGCCTTCTCTTCTCCAGGCTGAACAGCCCCAAATCCTTCAGCCTGTCCTCATAAGAGGTGCTCCAGCCCTTTCATCATCTTGGTGGCCTCCTCTGGACCTGCTCCAATAGCTCAGTGTCCTTCTTATGCTGAGGGCTCCTGAACTGGACACAATAACTCCAGGTGGGGTCTCAACCAGAGCTGAGTAGACATGCAGTCACTGAAAAATGAGCATTTTGCAAGTAGTTTTTGGGGTTTCTCTGCACCAGCCAGCACTGAATTCCTGCAAACACCCGTTACGTGTGTCTCCTGTTGTAATTTCCTGACACAATGCCTAGATATCTTTTGGGTGTTTTTTCTTCTACAAAATTGCCTGGTTTGAGGGGTCAGAGGAAGGCACAGGGATGTGTTTGCTGTTTGAAGAGCTGTATTCCTCCTTCCCCTGCAGATTCGAACACGAGCCATCTCAGCCAAAGCCATGACCATGGTGAGCCCACTGCAGCTACTTCTCTTCGCCTCCAAGAAAGTCCTGTCAGATGGGGAGCTGATCCTGCTGGATGACTGGTATAGACCTTCCTGGGAATTGTTTGAAATTGAAAATATGATACTGGTCATTTTCCATAAGAACTGCTGGTTTTTCCACTTTAGCTGGAACACAAATGGGAAGTACTTTGTTTTGTATGCCCTCCTCTTTAGATAGAGGCTGAGGGAAACCTTGGTTTTAAGTCTGGAAAATGCAGCTTGAGGAGGAAAGTGGATGCCTCTGGCAGTGTACATCTTACGGCCATGACTAAATACCATCTGGATGTCCTCCATGCTGTCCCCTTGTCTGTAAAAGGGAGGTGAAGGGTGCTTAAGCCAAATTCACTAGTATATTTGAGGCTGGGCTAGAGCTTTCAGAGTCTTGAGGAGCCTCATGCTTTTACTTCACATTTTTGCATCTTTCTGATTTGATGCTATGAGTTAGTGTCACCTCATTGTGTTAAATCTCAAGCAAATCTAAACAGATCATTTTTAGGGATCTTGCAAGTTTACCTCCTGGATTCTCTGCCACTTCCTTGACAAATTAGAATTACAGAGATAAGAATGTAAATTTCTGACTCTGTGTGTACAGCCCTCCACAAGAATCATAGAATCATAAGGGTTGAAAGGGACCTTAGAGATCATCGAATTCCAACCCCCCTGCCACAGGCAGGGACACCTCCCACTACATCAGGCTGCTCAGTGCTTCATCCAGCCTAGCCTTAAACACCTCCAGAGAGGGGATATCCACAACTTTTTTGGGGCAACTCCTTCCAGTGTTTCACCACTCTCACTGTAAAGAATTTCTTTCTTATATCTAGCCTAAATCTACCCCCTTCCAATTTACACCCATTATTCCTAGTCCTGCCATCCTGTACCCTATTCAAGTCCCACCCCGGCCCTTCTGTANCCAGGCTGAACAACCCCATCTCCTTCAACCTGTCTTCATAATGCAGTTGCTCTAGCCCTCTCATCATCTTCATGGCCTCCTCTGGACCTGCTCCAACAGCTCAATGTCCTTCTTATGTTGAGGGTTCCTGAACTGGACACAGTAACTCCAGGTGGGGCCTCACCAGAGCCCAGTAGAGGGGCAAAATCACCTCTCTGGACCTGCTGGTCACACTCTTCTTGATGCAGCCCAGGATTTGGTTGGCTTCTGGGCTGCAAGGGCACACTGGTGGCTCATGTTGAGTTTATCATCAACTGACACCCCCAAGTCTTTCTCTTCAGAGCTGCACTCAAGCCACTCTCCACCCAGCCTGTGTCTGTGCTTGAGATTGCTCTGACCCAGGTGCAGGAGGACTCTGTAGAACATCTTTCCTAACAGTTTCTCTCCTGGGAGTGGTGCTACATCTAATGTGCCTCTTTGTGCTCTAGGATCAAGCTGAGGATGCCTCACTGTGCAGCTGCCTGCATCACTGCTCTGCGGGCTGCCATGGAGGCTCTCGTGGTGGAGGTGACCAAAGATCCTGAGATCCTTCGGCAGCTGGACCCGGTGAACGAGCGGATGCTGAACGTCATCCGGCATCTCTCCCGCCCGTCAGCCGCCGGCATCAGCCTCATGGCCACCGGCACTAGGTGAGTCCAGACCTGCAGAGAGGCTCTGCAAACAGCAGTGCCCAGCACACCCATCCTCAGGGGCAGCGAGAGCCCGAGCAGAGCCCCCACAGAAATTGCCAGCAGGGTTTTGTCCTGCCTGGATGGGAGCTTCAGCTGCCCTTTCAGTCATCAGAGTGTATGTCAAACTGTCACCTTCAGAGCCTGATGTAAACAGGTCACTGCCCGTTTCCACAGGAAAGACAAGTGGCTTTGCAGGAATACAGCTGTCATCGTGTCTCCTGAAACACAATTGTTTTAAAAATAAGTGATCCCTCTTTATTTTGGGAAAGCCTTTAAATCTTTGTCTCTGGAAATAAATATTGGGCTGTGCTTTTGAACCCTCTGTTGCCCCCATGTTTTCATGTCTTGCTTCTGAAGCAAAAGGCAATGAAAACTTGTGAGCTGTTAGTAAATTCAGGAATGAAAAGAACAGCTTTGATGTACGCTGTTGTGTGAGAAGCAAAGTAAAGGTGGCTGTGCTCAACAACCAGGAACAGAGCAGCCCTCTCCATTTTTGTGAGCTGGAGAAATGGGATTGAGGGGATGCTTCGTGTCAGACCTGTTTGTATGGCACAGGACCCCTTCCCAAATTCCCTTTACTGAAGTGGAAGAGATGCAGAAGTGCAAGTAGGAATTCAAATGCTATATTCTGTTAACAAAAAACAGAGGCATCTCTTGGCAATTGATTATTCCTGTAATATAAGAGAAACACATGGAGTCTGTAGGGTTGCATCAGGCTAGATATAAGAAAGAAGTTCTTTACAGTGAGGGTAGTGAAACAGTGGAAGAGGTTGCCCTGAGAGGCTGTGGATACCCCCTCTCCGGAGGTGTTTAAGGCCAGGCTGTACAAGGCACAGAACAACCTGGTCTAGAGAGAGGTGTCCCTGCTCATGCCAGAGGGGTTGGAACTCGATGATCTTTAAGGTCCCTTCCAACCCAAACCATTTTATGATTCTGAGTATATCATGTTTCTCTTTGCCAGGTACGGCGATGGTCCTCGTCCCCCCAAAATGGCTCGCTATGACAATGGAGGTGGCTACAGAGGCTGGGGGAGTTCCTCCCGTGGCTCTGGCTACCGAGGCCGCGGGTACGGAGGCTACGGCCGCTCTGGCTGGCGCTCAGGAGGATGGGGGTACCACGGCAGCCCCGCAGGGGGGTATCGAGATGGAGGGGGTGGCTATCGTGGAGCTGGTGGTGGCTACAGAGGTGGCAGTGGGGAGGGGGGGAGAGGCTGGTGGTAGTTACAGGTTGGTGAAGTTTCTTTGACAAAGTTGTGTTTCTCTCCTGAATCCCTCCTTGCTGTTATCCATTCGTCTGCCATTTCATTTCTGTAGTGCAAGTACAGCACCGTAACAGCGTGCCCTTAGGGAGTTTACTGCAAGTTGTATGATTTTATTCTTAATAAACAGTTTGTTTTTAAGGACTTCTATGCTCTACGTTTAATTACATTTTTGGATTTTTAAATTGGGAATTTTGGTTGTAGGAGGTATAAGGCGTTGTGAGTAACCCTTTTCCTGTGTCTGAAGCCATTCTCTGCGAGGCACCTTTCAGACTGCAAACCCTGGACTTAGGGAAGTTCTTTTTTGCCATCCATCATGTGTCCTGGGACTGGCTGCAGTGGGTTGTGTCCATGGTGGGCAGTGCTGGGTTCCTGTGCAGCTCACCAGGAGCTGCTGCCCTGCTTTCCTTGGCTCAGCAGCACCCATGAGCTCTCACCCATCTGGATAATGCAGGGACACAGAACAGCTTTTTCAAGACTGATCCTATGCTCTTGTCTCTACAGAAGCTGGAGTGATCACATCAGTGTGAACTGCATCCTCTGTCCAGGCAGCTTACATGGACCTTTTTAATCCAAAATGGTCAGGTGTCATTGTTACAAAGACAGCGGAATGAAGGAACAATTAATTAATTAGAATTCAGTGAAATTGCAGGCTGTGGACTGCAGGCATTCAGAGCTTGCTGGCAGCCTGGTGCTGCTGGAAGTGTCCTGATGAAGAGGGGACAGACAGCACTCCTGCCTGGTGTCTCCTCCACCTCTCCGACTGACATCTTGGAGCACCAGAAAGCTGAAGGTCTGTCCTGACAAGATAGGCAGTTGGTGATAGAGGGGAGTTTAGGAAGGCTGCCAGGGAAGAAGGAAAGGTAATTGTTGGGGTTTCTTTGGTGATGTTACTTGCTGTAAAAGCATTTTGAAAGCCAATTCCTCTTTCATCTCATTGCCATTTTCAAGCTGCTCTGTGGGTAACTCCAATCCAACAGCCTCTTCCATTGGTTCTTGCTGTTGTTGTGCTCAGCTGCTCAGTCCCTGCTTGCCTCATCCAAATCCTCAGAACAAAAACGTTTAGGGAAATGTCAAAGCTCTGTGCTTGGGCACATTTTGAAAAACAAGTGCAGAAGTCTAAACACTGCTCTTTCCACACAGCCGCCTCTGCTGGGTGTGTTTGACAGACAGATACAGCCCCAGCCTACTTTGGTATTCAAGTGTTGTATAACCTCAGTCGCTGTTCCCCGAGGGGTGTGTTGGAGTTGAACTCTGCTTTCTCACAGAGGAACTCTGCCCTGTGAAGTGACATTCCTGAAGATGTTTCCTGTGTCTGTTTCCTACTTGCCCTCCCCTCTTCACATTCTTCACCCCAAAGGCCCCATTGGGTCTGGGATTTGGTGGCAAGAAAAAATACGAAAGGATTTGGGATGCTCCAAACTGTGTGTGGTGGGAACTGCAGTAGTGTGGTTTGCTGGCTGCTCTTGAAGCAGAGCTCTTCTGTGAGAAGCTCCCAGTCATGTAACATTTCCTGAGGCACTGTTCTAAACTTGAGCTTTTTTTGCCTTCAAATCTTCAAGTGACTCAGAAATCTGGCCCTGTGCAAAAAAAAAAGCACAAGCTTTGCTGGTAGGATACAAACATCTGCAGTGGGTGGAAGATAAACACTGATGTTAGTTCTAATCCAACTGGAGATGAATTTAAGGGACTGAGGTGGAGAAAAAACATCCATAAATCCCAGATGCTGATCAGAGCTCCAAAGTCTCAGGGTAGCCACAGATACAACAGTAAAAATTAAAACATGGCATGGTGCGTAGTACAAGGTAAAGAGCAAAAAAATCTGCATGATGCTGTGCTAGATAACACATGGGACACTGTCCCTCCCTAAATATGAAATATTTTGGGTAGTGACTAGTTCTGGTACAGAATCACTCAAGTTATAACTAAGGAGTGTTAATATAAAATCATAGAATAGTTTGGGTTGGAAGGGATCTTAAAGATCGTCTAGTTCCAACTCCCCTGCCACAGACAGGGACACCTCATCAGGTTGCTCAGTGCCTCATCCAGCCTCCTGGGAATGAGGGGACATCCACAGCCTCTCTGGGCAACCTCTTCAGTGTCTCACCACCCTCACAGGAAAGAATTTCTTTCTTATATCGAGCCTGAGATACTCACATGAGAAAAGAATTTTTTCTTCCTCATAATGCCAGATTTCCAATGTAATTCCAGACTAAACAGTTTTAATCCTGTTTCACATTGATTGTACAAAGTTCTGTGTACAACATGCGAGATATCTGTGTGTCAGCCTGTGGCTGAGCAGGCAATGAAAGCTGCACTTTCAAAGTACTTACGTTCTATTTGATTTTTTCTCATAACTGCCAGTAACCAAGGACCCAGAAGGGTCACCAGGGATGGAGGTGTTAATTTCTTCTCCTTGTTGTCACTGAAGTTGTATAGGATATCTTTGTCTTGTAGTAGATAAGTGGACAGAGTACAGGGAAAAGTTGTCTTCTATTTTTTAAACTCACTAAAGTTTTCATATTGTTCTCCCACTACAAAAAGACTGGAAATAATAAGATCAGGAAAAGATCTGGTATAACTATTATCTATGGTATGAAGGGGAAGAGCAAGATGGTCTTCTAAACAATAAACCTCATCTGCTCTTCTGCAGAATATAATTGGTAGTGTTAAAAAATAAAAGGGCAAAACTTTCCTAATGACCTCTGTTTGGCACATTTCTTAAAGGTTTCTTAAAGGAGTAGAGATTAGTAACATTATTGGCTGTTCGAAGCCATCCCCTGAAGCCATTGCTGTGGAGAAAGGAGGCCTAAGAAAAGGAGAGCATGTGAACACAAGGCAAAAACCTCCTGCTGTGCCAGCAGGAGAAAAGGGCTGCTGAACTCTGAATAACAAAACTAATGACAACGTTGGAAACAGCTCTTCTTCTTGGGAGAAGCCAAATTAGAGGATTTCTTTGAAATAAAGGCAGACTTTTAGATCTTGATAAAATCTTGGAATGCCCATGTGATTATAAACAAACACTAAGAGCCCAAGATCCCTGGACCTTGGGCAGTTCAGGCAGCAAAAGCCAAGTGTGTGTGCTAAGACAAAGGTTTGCAAGTGCTGAAGATCTGAGTCTTGTTTGAATCACCAGTCTGACGCTAGACAGTGAGGGCATAAGCTGGGAGAAGGAGGATCCACCCACTCTAAGTAAAGGGTCCAAGATGGCAGGACTCGGAGTAATGGATGCAAATTGGAAGAGGGGAGATTCAGGCTGGAGATAAGAAAGTTCTTTACTGTGAGGGTGGTGAGACACTGGAACAGGTTGCCCAGAGAGGTTGTGGGCAACCTGGTCTAGTGGGAGATGTCCCTGCCCATGGCAGGGGGTTGAAACCAGATGATCTTTAAGGTCCCTTCCAACCCAAACCATTCTATGATTCATTCTGAATTCATCAACCAATTTCATACCTCACCTGGTACCACAGCCAGCAGAGAGGGAGGAAGGGGTAAAAGAGGGAGCAAAAAGCCACCCCACTCGTATCAGTCCCACAGAATCCTGCTGCCTCTGCTCTGCTGGTAAAGAAGACAAAGAGCAAAGGTGATGGACTAGCTGAATTGCTCCAGTGCAGCCTTCATTCAGACTGAAACTCTCCAGCTTCAGCCTTGGAAAAGGCAACCCTCACACTCCCAGTGGAGACTTTCCAAAGAGAGCAATGGAGGAGGAGATGCTGTGAACTTCAATGCAGACTCAGGTCTGGTTTGATTTGTTTCAAGCAAACAATCTTTGCCCAGAAAGCAGTTTAGTCAGTGCAGAACTGCCCAGTTGCTGACACAGAAAGCCATCCCTGAAGAGGACTTAAGAATTGCTGTAAATACATAAGGGAATAAAAGTACATGAACACTTGGTGGCCACAGAAATGTGCATATAAAATATTTAAGTGATTTCTGCACATGCTGATACAAGGATTGCCTCTAAAGTGTGCCCAAAGCTCCCACCCAGCATTTTTACAATGTTAAAAATTTGAAGTGATTTCAAAGTGATTGTAAAGCATCAAATGCAAAAAATAGGCCTGATGAAAAGTCTTCAGCATAGTTTTAGTTTCTCCAAGAGAAGGCTGGGAACTTATTCTTGAGCTGGTAGTGTTTACATAAGCAGAAGCCTTAAAACCAAATGTTAGCTGTGTTTCTAAGAAAAAAATAAATCTCTAATCATAACACACTGTGCTTGGTAATGTCTACTTTATCCCATGGAAGGATAACTTCCTTTTTGGAGAGGAGTGATGTGCTGCTACACCAACTCATTAGCCTACTGATTTCAGCATGAGGTTTCATGGATTGTCAGGACACACATCATCATGGATAGCAGATGGTTACACAAGACAGACCACCAGAAAAGTTGTCTCAACAAGGGTTCCAACAGAAGGTGCCAGGAAATCTCCTGAAGAGGTGAGAAAATGCTTTCTGCAGATCCAAAACCCTTGTTGTCTTTTGTTTTCAGTTTTCTCACAAGACATTATCCACTGCAGCACTGGCACTGGCATGTGCTCACTGTCTCCTTCTGCTTGGCAGGTGTGTTAACCAGGTGGTATCTCACTATTTCAGGACTAGTACAAAAGTAAGTTGCATCTCCTGACAGATCCAAACCTGCAAGCACCTTACCAGCACACTTGTTTCATACTGTTCCTGGTCACCTTCCTTCAAACCACCTATCAGCTAGAGACCTCCACCTCCACAAGCTCCAGGAATTGATGAAAACACAGAAAGTCATGGTGTACAGCTCCAGAAACTGTAACCTGCTTGGAGGTCTTGCTAGTGCTGCACAGTGATATTCAGGCTGGGACAAGAACCAAATGGACAACTGGTTGTGTTGAACAGGAAACTTCCTGCCCAGTTCCCAACTGCACAGCACTGTTATTGGCACAGCTTCTCTCCCCTCTCCTCAGCAATTTTATTAATTTCTTTTTTTTTCTTTTACAGCTCCATTAAAATGGATTCATAATGTCTCAGGATGAACCTGTACATGTCTTATTTACCAAAGAACATTACAAGTTGCTCTTGCTAATGCAAATCAGAGAACTACCACTGACAAGTCCCTAAATGCCCCCAGTATAAAATGGAAAAATTAATGGCATGTTAATAACTTAACAATGAGGCTGAAATGTTTTTCCCAGCACCCTTCCAGGCAGGTAGGCCAGCAGGAGACATCCTTACTGAGAGCAACTGCAGGCCACCTCTTGTGCTGCACCATGAGGTCTGCTCCTGGCCCCAGCACATTTTCACTTCCAGGCAGGAATCCAAGAGAAGCCTGCAAAATTATCCACAGAATTCAGTGGGGTGAACAATTGCTTTGTTGTGCTGAGTCCTGTTTATGCTCTGGAACCTGGCTCAGTTGGCAGTCCTGGCTGGGGGGATGCAAGGAGAACAACACCCTGGGAGAACATCTGCTGTCCCAACCGACACCTGGACGGAAACTCAACCACGGGCACTTGGGTTCAGTATGAGAAAAATGCTCTTCCCTGCAGGGGACTGATGAGATTGTGTCTCCTCTGTTTGGACGGTGCTGCTTGTTCTCTTTTGGCTCTTTGGAAAGGTTGCTCAACCCACACCTGGCCATGTGGCTCCCGGTGACTGCTGTTGCCTCTTCTCCTGAAAGATGGAATGTGCTAAAGTTGTGGTCACCTGTGTTGGTCTGCAGTTGAGCTGGAGATGAGTTGAACACAAGAGAAAATAAATCTTTCAAGCCTGACCTGTACAGGTCAGCAAACCTGAAACATCTGCAGCTTGGCTGCTCTGGGACATACAGCCTCGCATCTGGGCAGGGCAAGGAAGGGCAGGGAGACATAAAGGACAAGGTGGGGCAAAAAACCCAACCATCAACTTAAAATATTTCCCTAAATTAAGGCAAGTGAAAATGAACTCTGAGTGATTGTATGGAAAATCCCCATCCTTTCAGGTGCTGTGTGTGAAACTATGTTTATGTTTGCAAGAATGAATGGGGAGGGAGTAACCTGGAAGGATCTGGCAAGACTCATTAGATCCAGTTCACCCATTACTCATCAACTTCACTGTAAGAAGAAATGCCAATGGTTTGACAAAGTGAAGGAGAAGGTATGTGTGTGGGTTTGTAGAGCCCTCAGAGAATGGTATAAAACTAATAAAAATGGGATGAGATGGTGTCTGACAAAGAATCCAATGAGGCAGCCTGTCCTTCCAGTGTATATACCCAGTGACACGGCTTTGTTTTAAACACAGGACAATGCAGGAGTGGATAAACCTGTCCAAAACTTCAATTGCCATTTGAGAGCTCTGGGAGCTGCCCTGCAGAGCTGATGGCAATGGTATGCTCGGTATGTATTACTATGTAAAGATGTTTATGTTCTGGACCCTTTCTGTTTTCTTAATCT
This sequence comes from Turnix velox, assembly GCA_013400935.1. Taxonomy (NCBI): domain Eukaryota; kingdom Metazoa; phylum Chordata; class Aves; order Charadriiformes; family Turnicidae; genus Turnix; species Turnix velox. The sequence continues at coordinate 58,310 of VZTY01027818.1, forward strand.
TTGAAGCTCAACAGTTCAGGTGGCAAAAACTGGGCTTCCACAAACCCCTGGCTGATGGGGAGGTGTGAAATGTGTTTTGAGAATGATTCAGGCCAATAAGTGGACCAACAAAACCTACATTCTGGGTTAAAAAAACACTGGGCAGCAAAATGAGAAGCTATTTTAAAGGGCATTCCATGATTTATAAACCACATGAGAAATAAATTACAAGAAGCATCGCCTGGTATGTAAATATCTAATGTCAATTTAGTGCTAATTGAATCACAACTTGTATTTTACTGACAGGTATCTGAATATTTGCAAGAAAACAGGAGCAGGAGGGATTGACATTACCACTCCCTGAAGAGCCTGTGCTCTTTACCCTCTCCTGGTGCTTATTCTGAGTCCATCCCTATGAGCAGTAGAGGTTTTCTTGCCTGCTGAGTTCCTATTTTTATACATTTTCAAATCCCCTCCTAAGGTAGCTTGCTGCTGGTGCTTCAAAAAGCCAAAAATTGAGACATTTAGCAGGAAACAGTCTATTTATAAGGCAATTCAGACATTTTTCCATTGTTTATGGTGCTTGCTGATGAGTTTAAAAATGTCACTTCCTTCCCCAACAATCTTCTTTATTCTCTTTGCTTTGATAGTCCATAAGTAGCAGTGTGGGCGTTTACATTGCCCATTACATGCTTGAGACCAGTAGGATGAATTCTCTGATTATTCTAAAGACTGTGGGAATTCATTTCCACACAGTGAATTAGGTTCCAACAGTCTGCCTTATGGATCAGGACTGATTCCTCGGCATTGCAAAATTAGGGTGTCTCAAAGTCCTGGGATACCTATGGGTGACAGCACAACCAGAGAATGGTCTTGCACATTTAGGTTCTTCCCAGTTCCTCTTATGATTGCAAGAGTGTAAGACATAAAAAACAGTGGCTTGCCCTCCGCTCTGGCTGAAGACTCAGTGGGAAAGACACAGCCCCAGCCACAACCTCAGGCCCCCACAGATGACATCCTCTTGCCTGCCAGAACTAACCTCCTGGGTCTCTGGAGAACCCTTTTGTAGAATCATAGTTACAGAATTGGAAGAGCATTTCCAAGACTATGTAGTCCAACCTCCTACAGTGACAGGGACATCCTGTACTAGATGAGGTTGCTCAGAGCCTCTGCAAGCCTGGCTTTCAATGTGTCCAGTGATAGGTCCTCCACCACCTGTCCGGGCAGTTTTTCTTTGTTGACTTAAAGAGAAGGAAGGACAGGATTCTCAGCCCCTTCATGGTGAGAAATTCATGACTACCACTAACACTGTTTTCTGGGCCAGAAGTTTATCAGGCTTGGAGGAATGTTGTGCTGGGAATTTCTCACAGCCAGTGTGAAGCAGCCCCAGCTCATGCCTGAGAAAGGCTTATACAGCCATGTATCCCAGTGGGGGTATGACTCAGGCAGTATCCAAATGGAGCTGGGAAAACAAACCCTGTTTTTAACAGAGGAAGCTTCACCAGCCTGGCAGAAACCTAAACACTGTTAGAGCATTCATCAGTGCCATTGTAGTGCAGGGATGGAGGTGACACTGAGCCTGAGGCTGATGATCAGTGGGCTGGAGCACCTCCCTTCTGAGGACAGGCTGAAAGAGTTTGGGTTACTCAGCCCAAAGAAGAGGGGTCTGCAGAAAGGCAGGGGTGGGACTTTTGAATAGGATACGTGATGGCAGGACTAGGCATAACGGATGTAAATTGGAAGAGGGGAGATTCAGGCTGGAGATAAGACAGAAATTCCTTACAATGAGGGTGGTGAGACACTGGAAGAGGTTGCCCAGAGAGGTTGTGGATGCCCCCTCAATCCCTGGAGGGATTTAAGGCCAGGCTGGATGAGGCACTGAGCAACCTGGTCTGGTGGGAGGTGTCCCTGTCTGTGGCAGGGGAGTTGGAACTAGATAATCTTTAAGGTCCCTTCCAACCCAAACCATTATGATTCTATGATTCTATAGAATGGTTTTATATATGAGATATTTGGGTGTACCCAATTTATTTCAACCTGTTTATTTTACTTTTATTACCAAATGAGGGTTGGTTTTTTCCCTGTAGGGGTTACTTTTACCAGCCTGTTTTAGTAATTGAGCAACCAAGCTCTACTATCACAGTCTGAAACTTATGAATGGTTTTCCCCAGCATATACACTCAAATCCTCTCTGTGCACAAATGTTGTTGTTTAATTTCTAAGGGAAGACTGAAAATTAAAGTGCTTGCTGCCTGGTGACACTTACTAAAATCATTTTGGACCACATAAACACCAAATTGGTCAAATAACTTGGTGTTCATCTTGGTAAGTGCTAGGCTTGAGCTGCTGTACAAGGACAGAGGCAAACTGTGCTCTTCATTTGTTTCAAATTGCTTGTGGGGTCACCACATTGTTGCACTTTTGGGTTCTTTTTGATCAAAAGGAAGGAAAACTTTGCTTTTTTGTTTTTATTTTTTCCAGGGCAGATCTAGTCAATGAGGGAGACTGCCAACCTTGGGAGTTCTGGCCTTTGGAAAGCTGACAGAATTTCCTGTAAGAGCTGCTGTTATAAAGGCTGTTTCCTCACAGGTTTTTCTGTTGCTTTTCCTTTTTTGCATTTCTTTTTCTTACTCTCTCCCCACACTTTTTCTCAACCATTTAACCTGTTGTGCGGACTCTAAAAAAAGAACTGAAGTTCATGCCCATTTTTACAGTGCACTTTATATATTTCAGTTTTTCCCTATCTCCTTAGGAAATAGAAAACAAGCTTTTCTTTCTGTGATGAGCACAGTTTGGAAACCTTACCTACTTCTGAAGCAGGAGTTCTGATAGAGCTTTTTCACTGTTGTTTCATGATGCCTGTGCTGTCTAAGCCCAGAATAGTCACTAAGATTATTACCAAATATCACTCTTATTTTGCAGGTCGTTAACTGAAATTGTTGTAATTGTGCCCATCCTCTTTATCACACAGTCCTTCCTTCCTTTCAGGCCAGTCATGCTGTGCAGGGCAATTCACTCCACCTCACGGGAGTTTCCAGCCATAAGAATTTATTGACCAAGGGGTTTTTTTCCACTGTTACTCACCCCTGCAGGGATTACAAAGTTAGAGCAGTTATCCAAGTTCTGTGGTTTTAAGACATTGTTATTTTACATGAAAGGTACTTTTTCCCTCTGTGCACAGGAAATTGATTTACAGGGAGAATGCTGCAATGCTTTGGTAGAATACCTCAGCAGGCTAGACATTAAAAGGAACTCACAGGTTATGTATTTATAGGGATATGAGACTTAATTCTGGTTTTACTTAGATAAGTGCAGGCTTCCTCAATAAAATATGACTCCATTACTCCATCTGTCCTAATACTTTAAGTAAGTACATCAAAGATAAAATTGCCCTTTTGAGTATGAAGTGTATTTTGATGGCAAATAACAGCAGCTATTTCTTTGTTAGGATCTGTAATCTTGAAATGACAGAAGGTCTTCACATAAACAGTTGAGAAAGGTCCTACACCCACACTTTAAGAAGTTGGAAAAGGATTAGCTAAAAAAACGAAGCAATTTATTGTTTTTAGGTAACAAAACTAAACACCTTTAAAATTAAGAATTTTGCATTAAGCAGAATTTTTTCCATTTTCCACAGGAACCTCCCACTGGTGGACAGATGACCCTCTTGTTTCAGTGAGGGTGATTTGTGACAATACCCCCTGATTGTGCTCAGAGCCCTTGGTCCCTTCTCACCTCTGTCCCATAGAATGGTTTGGGTTGGAAGGGACCTTAAAGATCATCCAGTTCCAGCTCAGTATGGCTCTCACAGCAGCTGGCTTCTTTTCAAAACTGAAACAGGGAAGGCAGTGGTGGAAATCATAGAATCATAGGGTTGGAAGGAACCTTCAAAGGCCATTTAGTCCAACCCCCTGCAGTGACAGGGACATCCTGCACTAGATGAGGTTGCTCAGAGCCTCAGCAAGCCTGGCCTTGGATGTCTACAGGGATGGGGCCTCCACCACCTCTCTAGGCAACCTGTTCCCATGTGTTACCCCCCTCATGGAGTAGTACTTTTTCCCTAACCATTTTTCAAACCATTGCCCCTCATCCTGTTGCCCCATGTCCTGGGAAATCAAGCTTTTTGTGATGCCCCATCACACAGCCATGTCCCCCCTGCCCATGGTGTGTGCTCTCAGCTCTTTGGGCTGAGCTCAGGCTTTCTGAGGGAGTTCCAGCTTTCCCCTGGCTCTCCTACCAATTCCTGCCATGACGAGTGGCTTCCTGTTTCCTGAACAGGCTTTTAGGGGCACTTTCTCCTGCAAACACACTTTTGGCTTTGTGCAATTCTGGGATTTTTCATCTTGATGCAGTTCCTCAACCTGAAAAGCCACAAGGGAGATCTGAAGCCAACAACTAAACATCCTGCCCCAGACTTTGGCTGTGCCCCTGAGCAGTGCAGAGGTGTGGGGTTAGGGATGAAAATAGACAGGAGTTGATGGGAAGGTAAAGAAGCTGAAGTGGAAACACGCACAGGTCCCCCTCACTGCCAGGTTCAGGCCTACGCACTCAAACAGCTTCTGAGCAACTGGCTCCAGACCTGTCCTGCTGGCAAAGCCCCATCACTTATCGCACATTTATTGAGAAATGCAAAAACGAAATTTAATGATTTTATCTCAGAAGCCTCTGAAAGGAAGACAAGGGCGGCTCCCGGTGGGTTCTGACAGAGAAGAAAAAGGCGCCTCCAGGGCGTGAGGGGAGGCAGCAGCCCTGCCACAGTGAGGGAGGGACAGAGGCTTTAAACTAGAGCAGGTTTAGGTGACACATTAGGGACAAGTTTCTCCCCCATGAGGGCGGTGAGACCTTCAAGGCTGCCCAGAGAGATGGTGGAGGCCCCATCCCTGTAGACATCCAAGGCCAGGCTTGCTGAATCTCTGAGCAACCTCATCCAGTGAAGAATGTCTCTGTCACTGCAGGGGGTTGGACCTTGGAAGGTTCCTTCTAGCCCTACGATTCTATGTCGCCCCTCGGCAGCCCTGTCTCTCCTCCCGCCCGGCAGCCCCACGGCGACTGGGTACAGCCGTTTCCAGTGAGGGAAGCGCGGACCCCGCAGCCGCCATGGCCCCTTTAAGCGGGCGCATTCCGGGCGGAGCGGAGGGAGGATCCCGGTCCCGTTCAGCCGGCGGGACTCCGCTCCCGGCCTGCCCCGCGCCGCAGCCCAGCCCCGCCTCGCCCGGCACGGGCCCATCCCATCCCAGCCCGCGGCCAGGCAAGGAGCGGCGGTAGCCAGCGAGAGAGCCAGC